>JAQZBX010100494.1:0-11360 GCA_029593785.1 Cabassous unicinctus | reverse complement strand
ACATTTTTGGAGAAATATCTATTTAAGTTCTTTAGTCATTTTTAAATGGGTTGCTTGTGTTCTGGTTGTTGAGTTGTAAGTCTTCTTCATATAACCTGCATATTAGAGCCTTATTATATATGTGACTTGCAAAGATTTTCTACTTTCACTTTCTTCATAGTGTCCTTCAATGCACACCATTTTAAATTTGATGAATTCCAATTTATCCGTTTTTGTTGTTCTTATTGTGCTTTTGATGTCATATGTGAGGGTCCATTGAGAAATCCAAGACGTGAAGATTTACCCTCATGTTTTCTTCTTAGAGCTTTTTTTTTTTTTCCATTTTATCTGTGATGTTTAGATTGTTGATATACTTTGAGTTAATTTTCTATGTGGCGTGAGGTTGCCGTCCAAGTTCATTCTTGCACATGGATATCCAGTTGGCCAAGCTCTATTTGTCAAGAGATATTTCTTTCCTCTTTGAATCACCTTGGTACTTTTGTCAAAATTAATTGGTCATAGATGTACAGGTTTATTTTGGGGCTCTCAGTTATATTACATTGCTCTTTACCTTCCCTTCTGCCAGTAGCAAACTGTTTTGATTCTTATTGTTTTGTGATATTTTAAAATTGGAATGTCTGAGTTCTCTGACTTTATTCTTTTTCACAGAATTTTTGGTTACTCAGAGCTCCCTGTAGTTCCATATGAATTTGAGGTTTGGGTTTTCCATTTCTGCAAAAAGGCAGTTGGAATTTTGGTGGAAATTGCATTGAATTTGTAAATTCCTTTGGGTAATATTGACATCTTAATAATATTAAGTTTTCCAATAGTTTGAATTTTTTTGATCCTTCCACAAGAGGAGCAGAAGAACACTATTTTTCAGGATGTGTATTTATTTTGTTTTTGGAAATATAGAATATATATATATATATATACACACACACACATCTGAATTTGTTTTATAGAGGATTATTTTCTAGTGTTAATAAATTGTGTGTCATTTGGTAAGATAATATAGCTAGTCCAGTGATGGAAAAAAATTTGATTTTAGTGTAAGAGTCTATGAATGAGCAATCAGATAGTAAGAATCTTCCATCTTTGGACAAGATGTTGGATATTAATGGTGGCTTCAATGAGACCATTATTTTCTTTTTATGTTGTTTAATAATCGTAATATTTAGGTCATCCCCTTTTTCAGTTTCATTGTTCTCTCAGCTGAAACCTATAGATAAGTCTGGATGGATTAAAATATCCCAGAACAAGTGATTTAAGTTAGTCCAGAATACATTCTGCAGCAGACTAAATCATTACACTTTGGACACTGTACTTCTTCCAAAACACCTACAACACTACTAGTCTTTTTCCTATGTAAGTGACTTTTGCAATCTGGTAAACAAATCAAATTAAGGACTTTGGCTCTTGCCTACCTGTCCCATCTTACTACAAGTAACTGACACATGCTAAGGGAAAGTCAGGAATCAATTCTTTACCAAATATGGTGAGAATTAATTCTTGTCTTATGTTATCTAGCAAGGATAAGAATAGTTATCTTGATATTGTGTTGTATTCAGGAGTTAAATGAGGCCGTTAATTAAGAATGGAAAGGCTGTAAGAATGGACAGGCTGTGTTAAACAGAGGGTAAACTCTTGAGACACTGATTAAAATAGAGTTGGATTCTGTGGTAAGCGGAAAAATGACTCCCTGAAATCTATGAATATGCAACCTTACACAGTGCAGGGCCTTGGCAGATGTGATTAAGTTCAGGACCTGGAGATGGGGAAATTATCCTGGCTTCGATGGGTGAGGGAGGCAGAATCATAGTGAGAGCAGGAAATGTGATGACAGAAGCAGATTGTCGGCTTCATGTATGAGGGAGATGAATAATATCTTGGCCTTTCCTTTTCCCACCATTCCATCATCTCCTTGTGGTTCTCACTAATTCAAAATCAGCGGGAACCCAGCTGACAATGCAACCAGGGAACCTTAATCTTCAGGGTTCTGGCCCGAGAGGGCAAGAGGGGCATGGAGAGAATCTGAGAGCAATTGCAGCATGTAAACTTTACCAAAAAAAGGACATTTTAAACTCTTGTATAAGTCAAAGAACCTAAAGAAAACATTTTTTGAAAAATAAGTTTCTGTAAATGTTTTTGTTTTTTTTTTTAAAGATTCAATGATAGCAAAGTTGAAGTGTATAAGACAGATATTGTCTTGTGTAGTGCTCATCTCTGTTCTGCTTATTTGAAGAACACCAGCCTGGTACACTAAACAATGGTAAAAAAAAAAAAATTGCTCTTGTCTGACATCTCTGTGTGTAAACTGACCATGTTAAATGAGAAGGCCATTTTACAAATTAGAAAGATTACAAAGGAGCAATTTCCATGTGATTTTCAGAAATGACAGTTTTATGTAAATAATTACTAAAGTATGTTGATAGGTTAATGGAAACCATTAACACGGTATTGACAATAGAGTCAGGAGTGAGCCGTGTTTTTTACCATATTATCACATTTCAGATATATCTAACATTGACATTCTTAAGACAGATAAATCATTTAATATAATAGTTTTATAAAATGCAAAATATAAAGTTTATGATTTTGTTAGATGTGTTTCTGTATATAATTTCAGATATAAAATCATCATTGATGTTTTAAATAAAAAAATGAAGTAGAATGCCAATTAGTAGACACTAATAATTTTCCTAGAGCAGACGATAGTAAGTACCCAGTATACAGATGACTGGCTTTGCAAAATAATCATCAAGACAGAATGTCTTTCAGCATTTATCAAGCTTTTCCCTCCTCTACCTATCAGAGCTGTGACAGACTTCATACCCATCTGTCATAGTCAATTGAATCTTTTTCAGCTGACAGACTAAAGCACATGGGGGAATTCCCATATGATATGATGGCCAGCACTCCCTCCTGTCAGGAAAATTGCAAGGTAGATTGAGTGAGGATTCATTTCACCTCTGACAAGTGTCTGCATTTTGTTTCCTCAAAGCTAAAAAATAGAATTGTCTGCCTTTACCCATTATTCTACCATGTTAGGGATTTTCACATTTTATTTACAATCTTATGGCATCTTTTGCTTTATTTCAGTTACAAGAGAGTTTCTGTCATTTGAGGTATCTCTGTATAACGTGGCTTATCCAGACCTCTTTGATTCAGTACCAGGAAGGAAAATCTTCAATTTAGTTCCCTCAGATTAATAATACAGTATTGAGTTTCCACAGTGCACTACTTTTGGATTTTAAGGAGCTCACAGTCAGATAAGACATACAAATATACAAAGTGCTACCATGCAGGATATTGCATGTAAAATACACTTTAGAACAAGGTTAGCAGTTTGTAATTAGTACTGGGTAATTAAGTCTCTGAAAGGTGCGAGAAGTCTACATGGGAAGCAAAGCTTACCTTTTGGAGTAAATGTGTTTCCATTTCACACTCAGTTTTAAGTGTCTTATCACATGAATGAGGGACTTGCTTTTCCACTTCATTTTTTACAGCCTCAATAAAAGAGACATTAGAGATATAAGCCTGGGTTTTCAGTAGAAAATCCCAAACATCATCTTAGATATGAAAATTCAGTCAAAATCTGCTTTTTCCTTGGTCTTACCATTTGGTACCACAAATAGAGTAGCTAAATCAACATTTTTTTCAGGCATCCCTGAACATCCACCAAATTTTTAATCCTTTCTGTTATGGACTATTATGTTTCCGAAAAAGATTTGTTAAAGTCCTTATCATCAGGACTTCAAAATGTGGGTCATTTCAGATAGAATTAGGCAAATTAAACAAGTTCATACTGAAATAGGATGGGCCCTAATCCAATATGACTGGTGTCCTTATAAGAAGAGGAAATCAGGAAGCGGATGTGGCTCAACCAGTTGGGTGCCCACCTACCACATGGGAGGTCTGGGGTTTGGGTCCCAGTTCCTCCTAAAGAAGATGAGCACACGTCGCAACTGAGACAACGAGTAGGCACCTAAACGAGCAGATGCCACAAGCCAGCAGACGCCACAGCCCACAGGGAGGGGATGTGGCTCAGGCTGTTTGTGTTGGCCTCCCATGTGGAAGGCCCTGGAGAAGGTGAGCAAACAATGAGCAGACAGATGAAAGGACCATCTGGGGGAGGAGAGGATAAAATTTTTTAAAAAAGTAAAGTAAATAAATAAACTTAAAAAAAAAAAGAAGAAATGTGGATACAAACAGAATAGAGAAAGCCATAGGTTGCCAAAAACTAAGCACTGGAAGAGGCATGGAGCAGATTCTTCCCTACAGACATCGACTGAAACACAGCCCGGCTGAGACCTTGGCTTTGGACTCACAGCCTCCAGAACTTTGAGACAATCTCTGTTGTTTTAAGCCACCTAGTTTGTGGTACTTAGTTACAGGATGCTTAGAACATGAAAACATATTTCAAGGAGGAATTTCTGTACACACAGTGAAGTCAAAATGCAGATCAATTTCAGAGAGAGTTTTGTCATGAGGAAAGCCAGTTGCTCCATCATTCCATTTGCATCCTCCAACTGCAAGGGCTAATCTTTCCCAGTTCATTTTTTAAACTAGCAAATGGGTGGAAAGATATTAGGAAAAAATATACATATATATGACATATTTTACATACATATATATGATATATTTTATGTAGTCACACAACAAACATGTACACACTTATTAAACTTAATCAAGGAAACACTTTCTTCCAACAGAGCACAAAATGTTGTATGAATGTTTCTGTGAAATTGCATTAGCACCACTGACCAAAACTTTAAGCCCTAAGGGTGAACCAGAGAATTGTTTTTGTATTAGACAGTTTCTACTAAAGAAGTAGGCAAATTCATCAATGTTACACTATATTATACTAGCAATAATAGCTAAAATATTTATCTTGTTTTTCCCTATATCTCAGTGGAAAGTGTTTATATATTTAACTTGGCAAAATGCAAAAGCTAGTAACAGTAAGAACATTCTAGCAGAGGTCAGTGTTGAGAAAATTTTGACAAGACATTTAATTACCAAACTTTAAAAATTCTACTAAGGAGATTCAATTATATATTGTGAAAATAAAGTATTACTTGATACATTGTCTAAATTTATTATCTCTCATTTATTCTAAAGTAGTTATATTTGATTTCTGTTCTAGGTTCAGACAAATATTGATCTTATTACTTACATATTTAGCCTTCAGACATGATTTCTTATTTGATTCCCTTTCTAGTATTAAGGAAAATGTCCAAAATATCAGGAGCATACTTCAGAGACCCTCCATATTCCTTGACCTCTGAGCATGAATGATGTTTCCCCATATATTTAGAGTCTCCAATTTATTCTCAAGACACTCTCCCAGTTGCTAGGAAGGTCAAAAGGTGTTTCTGGATGTGTGGCTGTCCCTAGTTCTTGTAAAAATCACTGCACATTTATTTTCATTTAGAAAATCCTCATTATTCACATCCCTTTCTGGATTCTCCATTTAGTTCACTAAATTGCTTGTCTATCTATGCTGTTAGTATATTGATTTGAATAAGTTGGGAAAATGTTTTCATACCTGGCAAGGAAATTATATTCATTTAAAATATTTTTGGCTATTCATTTGTATTTAGTCCATCATAAAATTGGAAATAAGTTTCCCAATGCCAAGAGAAAAATGCATTAAAACAATCTTTGGATTGAAGATGAAATGGCTTCAAACATATGGATTTATTTTAGTAGAGGTGATAGTTTTTACAATATCATAGCTTCCTAATTCAAGAGAACAATTATATATCTTCATCTGCTCAACAATGTCTCAAGGAGGTGGGTGTGAGGGCAGACCAATTTTGAAGCAGGCTATAACAGGGTATATTTTACTAGAGAATTTAAGAGCAATATTTAAACTAGCTGAAAGTCAGCCTGCTTTTAACAATCACCATGTTACAGCAGTTCTAAACCAAAGTCAGTGATATAATATTCACGTCTGAACCCATCCTTGAACATCTCCCAATAAGATGAGAATTTACTATTTTCTTCATATACTCTTTTATTTCCTAATGTAATTTAATCCTGTTTTTTTTTCTTCCCTTTTTGATGTACCCATTTCTAGTCTTAATTGATGTATTATTATTGAAAATATCCTTTGCTTATTTTCATGGATCTAGCCATTCACCAAACTTTTCTCTGGGACCAGGCTGCAAGACAATGGTGACAGAAATTTCATTATGTTTCTTAAAATAAATGGTTAATATTGCACACATTTCCTCATAGCCTCTCTTACATTGTTTATTTTTCACAAAGCTACAATGTTTACTGCTAAGTTTGTTTTATTCAGAATTTTTAAAAAATTTAATTAGTGATCTTGCTTGAATGTTATCAAAATGTTATTTTTAACATCTTTTATAAAAACCATGAGTCTTCCACAATTTACTTAAACAATAGATAATATTGCTAAATTTCCTGATGTTGATTCACATTTGCAGTCTTAGAATAAATCCCAATATTGTATTAGTAAATTGATATATTCTATTTGTTTTTATTTTATTTTGCATCTTTAATTATAAGAGAAGTCAATAGTTGTATCGAATTAAAGTTACCACATTGGTATCAATGTATTCTCATTTTTGAACTCAGAGAGATTTCATGCTTTTTTATAGCCTTGTATGTTATCACTAATAGTGGATTTAGCTACTATTTCAAATATAGGGAGAATTTATCTGTAAAATCATCTGGTCAAGGTATTCTTTGAAGAATAGACTTTCAATTATCTTTTCCATTTCTTCTATTTTAATTGATGCATCAAGTTCTTTGTCCTTTTTGGATAAATATTGCTATTTCATTTTCTCTCAGGTTTTTAAACTTGCCCTAGAGATTGCAGGCTGTATTTTAAAAACTTGATTAATATTTATCTATGTGCAGATTTATCTCAGTTTTCATTCTTAAGCCTGGATGCTTTACTCTGTCTCTTTATTCCTTAATCAATGACATAAACTACTTTTGACTAATTTATCCTTTCCAGAATTTCTTGTTTTCTATGTCAACATATTTCTATATCAACTTTTACTCTTAATGTCTTTTTTCAATTTTGTCATGGATTTTGTTAAAATATATATTAAGCTACTTTAGTCTTTCTGCCTTATTAATGAGGACATTTAATTGTACACACTTTTTATTTCTTCCCTGTAGGATTTCTATGAAATGCTGTAGCCAAATTCTTCTTGATCTGATATGATGCCTTTCTTCATATCAATCAATAGGTAGAACTTCCCTTTTAATTAAAGATGTTTCCCTACAACAAAATAAGGGATGAAAAACCACCAAAGAAAAACTATGCCTCAGATATTTTCCAATTATTTTTGGATCAAAATAGTCATAGTATTGGTCTTTCAGTTCTGCTGCTCCAAGAGGAGTGATTTTTATCAAAATTAAGATACCTGTTTTTGCTTCAGTAAATTACAGATTATGAGGTAGACTTGCCTGCCACTTTCTTGGGATTCAGAATTGTGAGTCATCCCTCCATGATTTATTTCAAGTTTTTGTTGTCTATAATGTATCTATCATAATTACATTAGTGTGCATAAAGTTTTGGGACCATTCCCCAGTTTCAGTGAAAATAAGGATTCCTGAGATTTTTGGTTCATTTGGTCATATCTTTAGGTTTTTGTGAAGAAAGTTCATAATGTGTTAATACCTTAAATGACTTCTCTTTTCGTAAAGTAACCTTTTTGACAGGAGAAACTTAATTACTTTTGGTAAGTTTCCCACCTAAAAGAGTACTTGGTACATAGGAAGCATAAAATAAAAATACTTTAAAGGAATGAATGTTATAAATTCATTAATTCATTGAATGATAAAGGAGTAAAAACTGGCATCATGGTTTCTGAATTTCCTCCTGGTACTTTCCACAACAATAGTAGCTGTATGAATATTGAGAAATAGGATATAGACTCCAACTAACATTTTTTAAAAAATTAATCTTGGCACATTAGTGTTTTCCAGTCAATTAAACAGGTCAGCAACCGTATTCTCTCACAACTGATGTGAAGACAGCATTTGTGTTTAGATTTTTTGACGGATAAATGATAGCAAACTGTGAAACATACAGAGCATTAATACAGCATCTAACTCAATGAATCAAACTTCCCTTTAGCTATTCCCCACCTAAGAACTAGTCATTAAGGACTTGGCTTGGAATGGAATGAAGAATGCTTCTTTAGGCAAATTGCATCTGCCTTTAATATATCCATGAATTTAAAAGAACCTAAATTTAATTAGCACAGATTCTATAAATCTTTGGAGTTTGTCTAACTTTCACAGATTAAATGCACAGAGATTAAAAAGAGAGAGAATACATGCCTTGGATCCTCCAAGTGAGTGAAAGCTGAGCCAGAATGAAAACTGTCTTTGAAGAACCATCAGTTATGTTATTATTATAAGCTAAGTCATGACTATTTTTATGGAGCGTGATCTTTCCTGTGTCGAGCACTTTCTGGCTTCCCATATTTTTCTGACTAAGTTTAGCAATTGTCTTTTTCCCACTGTTGACTTCCATTCTGAGATTATCCATCTAGATATAGTGCCTTCACTAATGGACGGGTAGAAATGTAACTGAAGTTTGGTAGACGGATGCTGTTGCCCTAAGAACTCTGAGTTGGTGATGCAAGAATACAGTGGATTCATCTCATCAGAAATGCACCTTTGAGACTGGTCAGGGTGATGTTTAGAATTACCAGTCTCAGCAAATTAAAATATTTTGAATATATTAGAAAATGAATATACTGCATTTTAAAATTTGCATGTATTCCCATATTATTCCAACAAAACACATTTTTCTTGCTAACTGACCTAGAATCCCTTTCTCTTGCTTTCAAATAAATAAATAAAGTTCACACATGTGACAACTTGGATTTTTATCTAAGGACATACCTGTGGAATTCTTTTCAATAATTTTGCATAAAGGGAGGTATGATGATTTTCAATCTTTGTATTTGAATTTCCATAATAGAGATGAAAGCATGATCAGTCTTTACCGAATGAATTAATAGAGTAATCAATTAAAAATGAATATATTAATGCATATTATTTTTGAGGTACCCAAATGTGATTTTAATAATTTCAAGTAGTGAAATTACAATTTTAAATAATTTTTTATTTAAAAATTAACCAAGTAATTGATTTTCCTTTAAAATTAGCAGTTCACTTCCTCTCAGTATTAAAAGAATTCTAAAATAAAGAGGCATCCAAGGTCACATTAACCAATACATGTCTACATTTTTACCTTATAGTTCACTGTTTTGCTAAGTATGTGAAAGAGAAAATGTTAATTAGCAACCAAACAAAAAGGATAAAATAAAAATTTCTGAATAGTTCAAGAAAATGAATCAATTTCTTATTCATTAAAAAAATTAGCAAAATACAGGAAAAATATATACATAGAATGAAAGGATGAAAGTAGATTTAACTTTTGTTATTTGTTGCTTAATTTCTTTTTTTTTTTCTGCATCATGATGCTTTATTTTTTTTATGTTATTTTGTACATTTAATAATTGAAAATATAAACAATTAAAAACTACAAACACAGATGAATAAATATATACATTTCTCAATTAAATGTAATGGATACATATAAAAGTTTTTTTGAATCAAACAATATGTTACACAGTATATTTGGTTCATAGTAATGCATTCATGCAGTATTTGCCCTTTTGTTTCTGGCTTGCTTCCTTCAACATAATGTCCTCCAGGTTCATCCATGTTGTCATATGCTTTACGACTTCATTTCTTCTTACAACTGCATAATATTCCATCTTGTGAATGGACCACAGTTTGTTTATCCATTCATCTGTTGATGGACACTTGGATTGTTTCCAACTTTTGGCAATGGTGAATAATGTTGCTATGAACATTGGTGTGCAGATGTCTGTTCGTGTCACTGCTCTCAGTTCTTCTAGGTATATACCCAGTAGCGGTATTTCTGGGTCACATGGCAAGTCTATGTTCAACTTCTTTAGGAACTGCCAAACAGTCCTCCACAGTGACTGTACTATTCTTAATTTCTTTTTAAACCTATTGACTTTGAGGGCCTTAGTTCACTGAAGACAGATATAAATATCATCAAAGGTGAGATTCTTGCCATTCACTAGTCATTATCTGGCATATGATATTATGAAAGGAATTAAACTATACTTTTGTGAACCAGTAATTTAAAATCACAAACTTACCATTTTGAGATTTGGCTTATTTAACCAACTAAAGATGGTTTTTCTTATTTTTACCAAGCAAAATTTTTCTACACCAAAATGAGCCTGCTAGATATTAATGCTTCATTTCCTAAAATAAATGGTAGTTTAATTTTAAAAAGAATGAATCCTATAACCAAGATTTGAAAGATACATATATTTGTTTAAAAATATTTACAACCTAATATATAATTATTAATTATATATTATTTTTATTTTTGTGTCAAAGTTTAAAAGTTTATCATTCATAAGGAGTGAAAAAATAAAATTAAAAAATCATTCAATATTCAAAAATTAAATAAGTATAAATGAAATTTAATAATTTTAAAATAATTCCTGTGTAGATTGATAATAGGTACATCTCCAATATTACTAAATTAAGGAAACAACACTGAGAATTTGGAACACACTGCATATAATCTCATCAGGGAGGGCTACAAATTTTTTGGAAAACTGACACCAGTCCATATTGAGAAATCAGTTTATAATGTTCTATATGATCTATGATTAGAAGTGATTTATGACTTCACAAATTAAAAGTCAAAATTGCCCTCCTTTCTTTTTGCTTCTGTATTTTATTCATATAAATGCAATCATAAAAACAGGATCTTGAATAGCTAGAAAAATATTTTACCAAAAGGGCAATTGGAGGGAAGCGGATGTGGCTCAATCGATAGAGCTCCTGTTTACCATATGGGAGGCCCCGGGTTCACTTCCCGGGGCCTCCTTGTGAGGGCAAGCCGGCCTGTGGCCCGGTGGGCTGATGCAGCAAGACCTCACAACAGGAAGCGGGTGTGGCTCAATTGATAGACCCCCATTTACCATGTGTGAGGCCCTGGGTTCACTTCCCTGGGCCTCCTTGTGAGGGCAGGCCAGCCCGCGCGGTGTGGTGGGCTGATGCAGTGGGACCTCACAGCAAGGGGGAGATAAGCAGACATGGAGAAAACACACAGCGAATGGACACAGCAAGCACAAGCAGCAACGGGGGGGCAGGGATAAATAAATAAATAAATAAATTAGGATGTCAAACTGAAGTGTTTTGCCTGCCCCATTACTCCACATTTTATCCCCACTTATGGAAGTTAACTGTATCTAATTATTTTGTCTTTTTATGTATATCTCCAAGTGTTGATTATATGAGTTCATTCAAAACTTTTATATTTCCTA
>JAQZBX010100493.1:0-11361 GCA_029593785.1 Cabassous unicinctus | reverse complement strand
AATCAGTAAGGGTTAGATAAACTGATTAGGCACAAAGATATGAAAGTCAACAACACATTCTTAGACATAGAGTAGGTCAAGGAGGAAATCTCAAAAGAAATCAGTAACTACCTTGAAATGAATGAAAATGACAACACAACATATCAAAACCTATGAGATGCAGCAAAAGCTGTACTGAGAGTGAAGTTCATAGCCATAAATGCATATATCAAAAAATAAGAAAGAGCAAAAATTGAAGACATTACTGCACACGTGGAGGAACTGGAAAAGCAACAAAAAACTAACCCCATATGGTACTACTAAAAAGTAAATGACAAATATTAGAGCAGAACTAAATGAAATAGAAAATAAGAAAGCACAAGAAAAAGTAAACAAAACCAAAAGCTTGTTCTTTGAGAAGTTCAATAAAATTGACAAACCCTTACCCAGACTAACAAAGAAGAAAAGAGAGCAACTGCAAATACACAAAATAAGAAATAAGGAATGGGATATCACCAATGACCCAACAGAAATAAAGAGTATCATAAGAAGATACTTTGAAAAATTATATGCCAACAAGAATGATAATTTAGAGGAAATGGACAAATTCCTAGACACTCACAATCAGCCTACATTGATGAAAGAAGAAATTCATGAACTCAACAGCCCAGTTACAAGTAAAGAGATAGAATCAGTCATCAAAAACCTCAAGAATATGAAGACCCCAGGACCAGACGGCTTCACAGCTGAATTCTATCAAACATTCCAGGAAGAACTAACACAAATCCTGCTTAAATTCTTCCAAAAAATAGAAGTAGAAGGAACATTGCCTAACGCATTCTAGATGCCAATGTTGCCCTAATGCCAAAGCCAAACAAAGATGCCACAAGAAAGGAAAATTACAGGACAATAACTCTAATGAACCTAGATGCTAAAATCCTCAGCAAAATACTTGTTAGTCCCATTCAACAACATATCTAAAGAATTAGACACCATGACCAAATGGGTTTCATCCCAGTATGCAAAGATGTTTCAACATAAGAAAATCAATCAATGTAATACACCACATAAATGGATTGAAAGAAAAAAATCACATGATCATCTCTATAGATGCAAAAAAAGCATTTGACAAAATACAGTACACTTTCCTGATAAAAACACTGCAAAGATAGTAAAAAAAGGAAACTTTCTAAACATAATACATGGTATATATAACACAGCTAACATCATCTTCAATGGTGAAATCCTAAAAGTTTCCCTTTAAGATTGGGAAAAATACAAGGATGCCCACTGTCACCACTACTATTTATCATTGTCTTAGAAGTACTTGCTTGAGCACTGAGGCAAGGAAAAGATATAAAAGCATTCAAATTGGAAAAGAAGAAGTAAAGATATCATTATTTGCAGAAGACATGATCCTATTCATAGAAAGCCCCGAGATATCTACAACAAAACTTCTATAACTTATAAATGCATTCAGGAAAGTTGCAGGCTATAAGATCAATGCTCAAAAATTGATAGCATTTCTATACACCAATAATGAACAATCTGAGCAGGAAATCAAGAAAAAAATACCATTTTCAATAGAAACTAAAAGTTTCAAATATCTAGGAATAAATTTAACCAAAGATGAAAAGGACTTATATACAAAAACTACACAACACTGTTAAAGGAAAGCAAAGAAGTCTTGAATAAATGCAAGAATATTCCCTGTTCATAGATAAGAAGACTAAACATCATTAAAATGTCTATCCAACTGAAACTAATCTACAGATTTAGTGCAATCCCAATAAAAATCAAAACAGCATTTTTTTAATGAATTGGAAAAGCTTATTATAAAATTTATTTGGAAGGGTAAGAGGGCCTGAATCACTAAGGACATATTGAAGAAGAAAAAACAGAAAAAGAATGTATCACACTACCAGATTTTAAAACGTACTACAAAGCTACAGTGGTCAACACTTCATTGTATTGGCACAAGGATAAATATACCAATCAATAGAACTGAATTGAGAGTTCTGATATATATCCTTGCATACACAGTCATCTGATATTCGACAAGGACACCAAGCCCACTCAGTTGGGAGAGAATGGCATCTTCAACAAATGGTGCTTGCAGAACTGGATATCCATATCCAAAAGAATAAAAGAGGAGCATCATCTCACACCTCATACAGAAATCAACTCAATATGGATCAAAGATCTAAACATAAGAATCAAGACCATAAAGACCTTGGAAGACAATGTAGGGAAGCATCCACAGGACCTTGCAATAGGAAATGGTTTCCTGAATTTCATACCCAAAGCACAAACAGCAAAAGAAAAAAGAGATAAATGGAATCTCCTCAAAATTAAAAACTTTAGCACCTCAAAGGATGTTATTAAGAAAGTAAAAAGGGAGCCTACCCAATGGGAGAAAATCTTTGGCAACCATATATCTGATAGGAGCCTAATATCCTGCACATATAATGAAATCCTACACCTTGAACATGAAAAGACAAACAGCCCATTTAAAAAATGGGCAAATGTCCTAAAAAAACA
This sequence comes from Cabassous unicinctus, assembly GCA_029593785.1. NCBI lineage: Eukaryota > Metazoa > Chordata > Mammalia > Cingulata > Chlamyphoridae > Cabassous > Cabassous unicinctus. Next base: position 8,841 of record JAQZBX010100493.1, on the reverse strand, counting down.
CTTCTTCAAGGAGGAAATCAAATGGCTATAAAGCATATGGAAAGGTGCTCAACATTGCTAACTATTGGGGAAATGCAAATCAAAACTACAATGAGATACCATCTTACACCCTTTAGACTTGTGGCTGTTAAAAAAAACATACAGTGGAATATAAGTGTTGGAGAGGATGTGGAGGAATGGTAACAGTAATACACTGCTAGGGGGGATGTAAAATGGTCCAGCCTTTGTGGAGGACAGTTTGAAGGTTCTTCAAAAAACTAACTATAAAACTTCCATATAATCCAGCAATTCCACTGCTGGGTTTATACCCAGAGGAATTGAAAGCAAAGACACAAACAGATATATGCACGTCAATATCCTTAGTGGCATTCCTCATTATTGCTAAAGGTTGGAATCAATGCAGGTGCTCATAAACAGGTGAATGGATAAACAAAGATGGTACATACATACAATGGAATTATTCTCAGCTGTAGGAAGGAATAAAGAGCTAACACATGGGATTACATGGATGAATCTTGAGGACCTTATGTTGAGTGAAGCAAGCCAGGCATTGAAAGATGAAAGTTACATGACCTCATTGACATGAATTAAGCAAATCAAGGAGATCATAGAGCTATTGTCTGGAAGATAGGTTTACAAGTAATAGAAAGAGAGGAGAAGGTTGTGAGCCATCACTCATATGAACATAATCTATGGTAAGATGAAAGAGTATAGTTGCATATTGAAGGGATAGGACAGGACAGAAGTGATAATATTGGGTTAGGTGGTGTAAGGTTGATAAGGAGGTAGATTGGGAAGGGTAGGACAGAAGGTCCAGGATACTGGGGAGAGGGTTGGGAGAGGGACCAGGTGAGCACTGGGGATTTGCAGGTATGTGGTTGAAAGTACAAAGTTGGGAATGCTCTTATGGCAAAATGACAATGGTGGATTACTGGTTTAGGGTGTTGGATTGGGGGCATATGGGACAGGGTGCACTTGGAGCAGGATTCTATGAAGTGTGTGAGTGAGCATTTTGTCATAATATGTTGCATCAGTGGGTGAAGACCCAAATAATGTGCAGGAAGAAGTTGGACTCCCATCCTTGGAACAACTGGTTTCTTCAGAAATAGACAGGTGGGAGTCTCTCAAGATCAAGGGTGGTTCCTAATAGGGGAGGATAAACCAGTGTGTCAAAACCTGTTTTGTTGCATGTAACTATGAATCTTTTCATCCAACGAGTCAAGTTACAGGGTCACCATGGGCCCCAGGGGGATGGGAAATTCAGAATAGAAGTGATCGAACAGGGAATATTTAGTGGTTAGTGGAATTGTTCTGCATGATCTGACATGACCCAGGCATGGTAAATATCATCAAAATTTATAAAAGTGTATGGTCTAAAATGCAAACCATAGAGTAAAACATTGGCCATGTTTAGTAGCTATGTTTCACTCTTTGTATATCAGTATAACAAATCTACCATCCACATGTAAAATGGTAGTAATATCATGGGGGAGGAAAGGGGGAGGATCTTGGGTATATGAGAGTCCCCTATATTCTGTGTGTGTCTTTGCTGTGACCTAAAATTTATTTGAAAACAAAATGAAAAGTAGTGAGACATTGGGAAATGAATGGGTGAAGGTGCCACAGTACAGACAGGACACCAGATATTACAGTTATGAAAGGCAAAATGTCAAAAAAAGCTTAAAATTTTTTTAAAAACATTTTTTCATTTTTTTATATCCAAATCTTTTAATTTAATTTAATTTTTAATTTTAAAAAATGCTTATGTATTTTATCTTTTATATTTAAACATATCATTATTATTTAATTTTCCTATTAACTGTATTCAGCTATTGTAATGGTGTTATTTTTGAAGAGGCTTTGTATCACAGAAAGATTAAAACTGGGGCAGGGGAGGATCATTGGTGTGGGGTGTTAGGGATGGAGGATGCATGGGAGGAAGTTCACCTGAGCATTCATATAAGGTATATAAAAATGTTCAAATGTTCACAGGGCATTGTCACAGTGGGTTGAGACCCCCACAATAAATGAGGAAATACTGAATTCCCATCCTGGAGAGCTCTGCCACATTCTCTAAGGGAGCAGCAACAGTCCCCCAAGTGCAGGGGCAGTGTCTGGTGAAGGAGGATGATCCACCAATGGGCCCTTGATATTGATGATTAGGCTTATGAGTCTTTGCTCTTGAAATTTAAACTTAGCCTATTGTTATGGGGTGCTTAAGGGTTGACTCCTGAGAGCCTCCCTATTGCTCAAATGTGGCCTCTCTCTAAGCAAAACTAAGCTTATGAATGCATTACCTTCCCTCAAATGTGGGACATGACTCCCAGGGATGAGCCTCCCTGGCACCAAGGGATTGCTACCAAGAACTAACTAGCAATGCAACTGGAATAAGGTCTCAAATAAAAGGGGGAACATGTAAAGACAAATGAGTTTATATGTCTAAGAGACTTTGAAGTAAGTCTGGAGGTCATCCCAGAGGTAGCACTTATGCACATCTCAGCAGTATTTCATAGACTTCTAAAGTGGATACTACCCCAAATAGTGGGGATCCTGAGGGCTCTGGAGACACGGAAGTTCTGTGTTCAGAGAAGATGGCCCTGGATTTTGGTTCCTTGGCAGTGGACCCTGCTTTGGAGTTTGTGCTCCTGAGAGTGACAGAGTTGGATTCAATTAGGTTTTCCTTGCATATGGCTCATCTGTCCCTTCTATTTAAACCAATACTTGGTGCTGGAGTTTGTAGGTGTACACCCAGAGCCTCAAGTCTTTGTGGTGTCCATGTGCCAGTTGGGCCTGGAATTTCAGTGGAGCTGCAACACCTATTCTACAGGTAATTGGACTCGCCCAAGACAATGGGTGGGGAGATGTTGATGGACAATGGCCATCCCAGGGAACAGAGAGAGTCTGCAGCTGCTGGCAAGATAGTCCCACCCATCTTATCCATGGGAAATAAGCCCCCTTTCAGTTGGAGGTGGAGTGGACATCACTATCCCAGAATCCTTAGGATTGGGGGATGAGCTATGGACTAGAGTGGACTTACTGGTATTCTACTATAGATATGTTGTGATTCTACCAATGGAAGAAATGACAACATTTGTGTGGAGCCAGTGGACATGGGAGTCTCTGGGAGCAGAGAGAGGGAAAATACAGTTGTAAAATTGGAGATTTTATGGGACTCAGGCATTCATTCTGAGTGACATTGCAATGACAGGTACAGGCCATTTTATATCATCACATACCATGCAGAACTGTGTAGAGAGAGTGTAGACTACAATGTGAACTATGGTCCATACTTAATGGCAAAGCCCCAGGATGTGTTTATGAATTGCAATGAATGTACCACACTAATGAAGGATGTTTATGTGTAAGGGTGTGGGAAGTGTGGGAAGTGGGGTATATGGGAATACCTATATTTTTTGTGTAACATTTATGTAATCTAAGTATCTTTAAAAACAAACAAACAAGGTCAATAAATCTGTGCTGAAAGCTCCACAGCAGACTGACATATACATAAAATATACAGGTTGAAGGGGACAAGTTATTGTGGAGCCAGGAGATGCTGGTTGTTGTATAGGAGAGTGCCAGTGGTGGGAAGTGTGGGTGGGATGGGGAAGAGAATATACCTTCTGGTGGAATTTTCCAGAGTGATTGGAGCAGAGAGTAGGTATTTGTGGTTGTGCCCAAGCCCTTAATTCTCCATTCCCTGATGCTCTGACCAGTGAGGCCAAAGAGAGTACATCACAGTGTTGGGATGTTGAGGCATCTGGTCTTTTCTGGGGCTGTCACATAAGATCATAAAGCTACCCCCACCCACAGTCCTCTTTTATGCTATTTGCCTGATCCCAAGTACACAGCATTTTGAATTATATGCATTGGGTATTCTGGCCACAGAATATAACAAAGAAAGTGGACCCAGAGGCTATAGCTCTGAGGTAGCGGTGAAATATGGGTGAATAGGTTCCATTTCTATCAAATTATTCTCATGATTTTTTCTTATGATTATTTTAGAGGTATGCCAAATTATATGGCCACCTTTCAAGGAACAACTAGCCTCTTTGAAATGTGCAGCCAAAGGAATTTTGTGACTGCCCCTATATTTGGGAGAAAATCATGTATAAGTTGCTATTCTTAAAAACTGTGCAGCATGTACATTTTCTTTCAAATCCCCACACATCATGGTGCCATAAACTTTCCTCTCTGGTACTGTGACCAACCTGAGTGGCATCCAAACAGAAAAGGTGAAAGAAAGGAGTTGAGTGTCTCTCCATCTATTTTGCTCATTCCTCTAATTTCTCAGGAAGAGCCTCTAACAGTCTAGAGGAAATTCAGAAACAATGGTTTCTAGAGAAAGAGAAGTAAGATTTCATGAAGCTACCTGGACACACTCCTAAATTATGAGAGAAGGGCTGGATGCAGAGGAGTCCAGCAGTGTCGAGTGAAATTTATGGGCCTTAAATCCATGGGGAATCTCAGGACTCCTCTTTTGTGAAGCTAAGAGAACTTTATAAATCCTGTCTGATTCCCTTCTCTGACTTGTGTTCTCCCCCAATTACTGGACATCTACCCATCCAAAAGCATCTGGATCTTCAGTTGTTGCCTCTTTTAAAAAAAAATGTTTAAATTGAAATAAAGATGACATAGCATAAAATTAATCCTTTAAAGTGAATAATTTAGTGGATAACATATTTGGAAGAATGTTCAACCATCATCACTATATAAGCCCTGAATATTTTCATCACCACAAAGGAATCCCTGTAGTCATTCACTGTCATTCCCCATTCCTCATTCTCTCCAGCCACTGATATCCACTAATTTACTTTCAGTCTCTCTGGATTTGCTTAGGATATTTCATTTTATGGAATCACATAGTTTTTGTCTTTTATGACTGACTTCTTTCATTTAGCATGATGTTTTCAATGTTATCCATGTTGGAGCATGTATCAGCACTTCATTTCTTTTTACAGGTGAATAATGTTCCATTGTGTGGCTATGTCATATTTTGTTTTATCATTCATCATTTTATGGATATTTTGATTGTTTCCACTGTTTGATTATTATGAAAGATGATGCTTTGAATATTCATGTTGAAATTTTGGTGTGAACATAACTTTTCAAGTATCATCGGTATATAAAAAGAAGAGGAATTGCTGGGTGATATGGTATTTCTTTGTTTAATATTTTGAAGGACCACCAAACTGTTTTCTACAGTGGATTCACAGTTTCATATTGCTACCAGTAGTGTATTCCTACCATCCTCACCAACAATTGTTAATATCCATCTTTTTTATTATACTCTGTGTGCTGGTATCTCCCTGTGGTTTTGATTTTTGTTTCCCAGATGACTGATGATTTTGAGCATCTTTTCATGTCTTTAATGGACATTTTTATATCTTCATTAGAGAAATGCATATTCAAAATCATTTCCCATTTTCTAATTAGGTTATCTGTCTTTTTATCATTGAATTGTAAAAGTTCTTTATGTTCATTGGAATCTACACTCTTAGAGAAATTATTTGCAATTATTTTCTCCCATTGTGTGGAATTTCCTGTAAATTTCATAATAGTGTCCACTGAAGCATAAACAATATTCATTTTGATGAAGTCAAAAATTATGGATGAGGCAAGATGGCATTGGTTTAGTAGGGATCTCGCTGACTTGCTCTCTGAGGATGGCTGATTGGGGATGGGGTCCTGCCTGGGGGATCTGTGCTGAGGGTGCATGGAGCAAGATTCTTGGGGACATTGATCTCGAGGGAGCTGGAGGTGAGTTGGATTGCTTGGGAAGGATTCAAGAGTTTTTCCCTTGCCTGTGGTGGTTGACACTGATGGCTGAGCCCCACCCTCAGGGAAAAAGGCTGGTTTGAGCTGCGACTCCTGCTGGCAACCCAGTGAGAGGGAGCATTCTCTGAGAGTGGGAGGGTTTTGGTGGAGCATCAAGAGGGGTTTCCTTTCTGTGGATTTGGCAGCCTAGAACCCCTTGCAGGTTTGGGGAAGAAATTAGCTGGCTTGAAGCAGCAATAGGCTGAGGGGAGTGGTGAATCTGCTGAGGAAGGTTGATTTACCTAGCTGCCCAGGGATATGTCCCAACTCCAGCTGGCAACCCAGTGAGAGGGAGCATTCTCCAAGAATGGGAAAGTTATGAAAGAGGTTAGGGAGGGGTTTCCTTTATGTGGATTTGGCTGCATGGACCCCCTCATATTTTTAGGGAGCAGATAAGCCCTCTTAAAGGAGTGCCAGGCTGACGGGCGGGGCGAATCTGCTGAGGAAGCCTGATTTACCCATCAGCCCAGTAATACTGAGGCTTGGCTCCAGAGGGGTTGGAGTCAGCTAATTTTATCATTCTGCACTGATAAGCATCAGAGCTTCAAATCCCCTGGGGAAGCCAGGAAGTGGGAAGTGCTTGATTAGTTTCCATGAGCCTAGGTAGGGTCCCCTCAGTGAAGGGGGAGGTCTAGAAGAGGACTTCTTTTGGGTCCCTTATTTTAAAAATAAAAGAAAATGGAAGAAAGAAAAAAAATTTAAATTTAGTTTAATTGCTAAAATCTGCCTCAAAAGCTGCAGATAGAAACTTGCAGGGCAATTGATTGATGAATGCAAACAGATTGAGAGGTTCCACAAGGGCCCAAGAAGGAACACTGTTCTTCATTAGCTTTGTTTGCCTGCTTGCTTGTGTGGTTTTTGGGTTTTTCTTGGTTTATTTGTTGTCTCTTGTTATTCTTTCCTCTTTCCTCCACCCCTTCTTTTTTCTTTTCTTTTTTTTCTTAAATTAGGTGTTGCTAGCTTGTCTCATCTTTGCTGTGCTTCTTTTTCCATGATTTCTCATTCTTGGTCTATATTGATTTTGTCTCTCAATGTTATCTCTTTTCCTTCCTTCATCTTTCTGCCTTCTGCATTATGTTGAGGTTCTTACATATCACCTTTTTTCATTAACCCATAACTTATTGGTGTCAATTGCTAGTCTAACTATTCTGTTTTCTTCTTTTTTTTATTATTATTAACTGTTTCCTTTCAGCTCTTTCTTTACTCTTTCTCTCTCTCCTCATCATTCTAGCCTTCTAAATCATTATATATATTTTCCTCTATTTGGTTTCCCAGTGCATTGTAGGTAATCCATTTTTTTCCTATTACTCTACACTGCCTACATGAGTTAAATATTCATTTTACTAAGTCTTTTAAGCCCCCTCTTCTAACTTTTACTAATATTACTATTATCCTTCTTCAATTCTCACTTCTTTTGTTTCCTTTGGCCCTAATATTTTGCCTTCAAAGGAACATAGAAATAATCAAGTAAATAAAATAAGAAGGAAAAAGTCTCAAAGAGAAAACTTAAAACACATACAAAACCACTAGCTAAGTAAAACTCTAGAGCAGAAAGAGAAGCCTATCAACTGAATAAACCCATCAAGACAAAATGATGATTAGAGGGCAACAAAATATTACAAACCATCCTGAGAAAAAAGAAGACATGGACCAGTCCAATGAACAAGCTAAAAACCAGGAAGAGATGCAGAACACTGAAAAACTAATCAAAGCTTTCCAAACAAATATCATGGACCAACATAATGAAGTGAAGGAAGACATTAAGGATATTAAGAAGACACACGGTGAACATACTGAAGAAATTGTAAACATATATAAAAAGATAAAAGATATGATGGTGATCAATGGCATAATCCAAGGAATCAAAAAGACACTGGATTCACATAACAGCAGATTTGAACAGGCAGAAGAAAGACTTAGTGATGTGGAAGACAATATATCTGAAATCAAACAGTTAATAGAACAGATAGATAAAAAGATAGAAAAAAACCCAGCCGGGTCTCAGGGATTTAAAAGACAACACAAAATGCACAAACATATGGATTATAGGCATTCCAGAAATACAAGAGAAGGGAAAGGGAACAGAAGGAGTGTTGAAGGAAATAATGGCTGAAAACTTCCCAACCCCATTGAGAGAGATGGATGTACAAGTCCAGGAAGCACAGCACACCCCAAACAGAATAAATCCCAACAGGCCAACTCCAAGACATATACTTGTCAAAATGTCCAATGCTCAAGACAAAGAGAAAATACTCAAGGCAACAAGAGAAAAGAGAACCACTACGTAAAAGGGAGGACAATAAGATTCAGTGCTGATTTCTCATCTGAAACCATGAAGGTAAGAAGACAGTGGTATGACATAGTCAAAGTACTAAAAGAAAAAACTTCCAGTGATGAATTCTCTATCCAGCAAAATGGCTTTCAAAAATGATAGGGATTTCAAAATATTCACAGATAAAGAGAAATTAAGAGAGTATGTCACTAAGAAACCTGCACTTCAAGAAATACTAAAGGAAGTTCTACAAGTTGAAAGGAAAAAACAAGGGAGAGAGAGTTGGAGGACAGCGTAAAACAACTAAAAAGACAAAAAGAGAAATAAAAAAAACATATGACATACATTAACCCAAAGAAAATATGGCTGAAGTAAGAAATTTGTTGCAAGTAATGACCCCAAATGTTAATGGATTAAATTCACCACTCAAAAGACACAGATAGGCAGAATGGATAAGGAAATATGATCCATCTATAAAATATCTACAAGAAACCCACCTTTGACCCAGGGATTCAAGGAAACTGAGAGTGAATGGCTGGAAAGCAATTTTACAAGCAAACAGTAGCAAAAAAAGGGCAGAAGTAGCTATACAAATATCAGACAAAATAGACTTTAAAAGCAAAACTATGGGAAGAGACAAAGATGGACACTATATATTAGTAAAAGGGGTTGTATTAGTCAGCCAAAGGGGTGCTAATGTGAAATACCAAAAATGGATTTGTCTTTATAAAGGGTATTTATTTGGGGTAGAA
>JAQZBX010100492.1:0-11360 GCA_029593785.1 Cabassous unicinctus | reverse complement strand
ACCATGTGCAGGGATGACTTGTTTGAGTCCAACTCTGTCACTCTCAGGAACACAGATGCCAATGAAGAGCCCACTAATTAGGCATCATTCTCTGGGGCTATCCCCACTTGTATAGGACCTGGGTGTCACCAGAGCCCTTATGGGTCCCTCAGTGTAGGGTGATATCCACTTAGGTGTTCTATGAGATCCTACTGAGGTAGGCATAAGTATTACCTCTGGTATGACCTCCCGACTCTCTTTGAAGTCTCTTAGCCATGTGAACTCATTTCTCTTTACCTTTTCCCCCTTTTATTCAAGGTCTTTTTCTGAAACTGTTGCCAGTTGGCACTTGGTATTAATCCCTCGTTGCCAGGGAGGCTCATCCCCGGGAGTCATGTCCCACATTGGGGGGAAGGTAATGCATTCAAATGCTGAGTTTGGCTTAGAGAGAGGCCACATTTGAGCAACAAGGAGGCTATCAGGTGGTAACCCTTAGGCACCCCATAACAGTAGGCTAAGTTTCAATTAGAAGAGCAAATACTCATAAGGCTAGTCTTCAATAACAAGAACCCATCAATGGGCCATCATCTTTTGCCAGACACTGCCTCTGCACTCAGTGGATTGTTGCTGCTCTCTTGGAGAATGTAGCAGAGTTCTCAGGGCTGGGAATTCAGACTCCCTCATTAATTGAGTAATAGTCTACCCACTATGACCATGCCCTATCCCTTGATCATATGAACAATTTTATATATCATTCATGTATATTCATATGGACTTGCTCCCATGAATCCCCCATCCCAGACATCCCCCACCAATGATTCTCTGCAGCCCCCCTTGTAACCTTTCTGTGATCCAAACCTTCCTTGAATATGAAGCCAATATAATAGCAGAATACAATTAATAGGAAAAAGAAATAGTAATGATAATTTTAAATCTCATAAATATTGAATATTTTCTGATTCTATTTATTTCATTTTCTTGATATTATTTGATATTTATTATATTCATATTTTAATATTTTTGAGTATGTTATTTAATTAATGTGCCCAGCAAGTAGTTACTATAATAATCAGAATATTAAATTTTCTATTCCTGAACATTTTTTCTTTGGATTTGATTTTCATAATATTTAATCACCACTTTCATTTTTATCTCAGGATTAGGATGGTCATTTACTTTTTCCTTATTTTCTTAATATTTTAATTAAAATATATATACTGAGGAATAATCTTCATGATTTTTTCAAACATACAAAATGAACTTTTAATATTAGAAATTTTGTTTATAGAAATATGTGATACTCCCTAGTACTCTAGCTCTATATAGTCTGTAATACATATTTCTAATAATATTATGCAATTCAAAATTATCCATTATGACTTTTCATTTTTTTCTTTTTTTTTTAAAGATACTTAGATTATATAAATGTTACATTAAAAATATAGGGGATACCCATATGCCCTGCTCCCAACCTCTGCCCTCACATTTTCCCATAATAACAACATCCTTCATTAGTGTGGTTCATTTGCTACAACTGATGAACATATTTTGGAGCATCACCACTAAGCATGGATTATAGTTTACTTTGTAGCTTATACTCAGTCCTGCAGAATTTTGTGTTATGACAAGATATATAATGGCATGTATCTGTCATTGCAATGTCATTCAGGATAATTCTCAAAGCCCAAAAATTTCCCCCATATTACACTTGTATTTCCCTCTCCCTCTCCTCAGAACCTCCAGTGGCCACTTCCTCCACATCAATGATAAAAGTTCTTGCATTGCTAGAATCACAATAAGTCTATACTATTAATAGGAAACCAGTAAGTCTACCCTAGTCCATCATTCAGTCCCCAATCCTGAGGATTCTGGGATGGTGATGCCTACTCTATCTCTAATTGAGAGGGGGCTTAGATCCCTTGGGGCAGAGGGATGTGACTTTTCTTGCTTGCAGTTGCAAACTCTCTCTGTTCCTTAGGATGAGCATTGTCCATCATTATCTCCTTGTTAGGTGTCCAGGCAGCCCAATGACCTGGAGAGTAGGTGTTGCAACTTTGTTGAAATTCATGGCTGAGCTGGCACATGGACACCCCAAAGATTTAAGTCTCTTGTACATACAGCTATAAACTCTAGCACTAAGTAGAGTTTCAAATAGAAGTGGAAAAATAGCCATGAGTAGGGAAACCAAAATTGTGGGAAATTCTTTACACTGGAGAGCATAAAATCCTGAGTATGGACCACTCACTGGGCACCAAACTGCTAAAAAGTCTGCCCTGCCTATAGTATCTGGATATCTCCACTACTTGAGGCAATATTTACTTTGGTAGTGAATGAGATTCTGCTGAGATATGTATAAACTTAACCTCTGGAATGACCTCCTGGTTTGCTTTGAAGTTTCTTAACCATATAAACTCATTTGCCTTTACACTTTCCAATTGCATTACTTCCTGTTCTTGGTAGTAATCTCTCAGGGCCAGGGAAGCTTATTCCTGGGAGTCATGTCCCATGCTGCAGGGAAGGTAATCCAGTTATATGCTGTGTTTGGCTTAGAAAGAGGCCTCATTTGAGCAACAGGAAGGCTCTGAGGAAGTAACTCTTAGGCACCTTATAATACTAGGCTAAGTTTCAATTTCAAAAGTAAAGGTTCATAAGTACTTTCATCAATATCAAAGGCCTGTCAATGCCACATCCTTCTTCACTAGTCACTGCCCCTGTACTCAGTGGATTCTTGTTGCCAATTAGAGAATGTGGCAGACTTCCAGGATGGGTATTAAATATTCTTTCAGTTATTGTGTGAACCTCCACCCACCGTGACAATGCCTTATAGGTATGCCTCAGGAGAACCTTCTCCCATGCATCCCTCATCACTGAAAGCCCACATCAATTATCTTCCCTGCCACAGTTGTAACTCTTCTGTGATACAAAACTTCTTCAAAAATGAAGCTAAGCCAATAACCAATGCTATTAATAAGAAATGAAATAATATGATAGTTTTAAAAAGAATAAATAAAATAATAAAAATTTATAAAAATTGAAATAATAACAAATAATTAAAAATATAAATTAAAAAAGGATAATTCACTTTATGTCTTTCAACACTTTAAGATATGTTGTCTTGGATGTACATTGACTTTTTGTTCTGTTTATTCCTCCAGTGTCTTATTTTTTTCACTTTGTCTTCAAAGATATCTTAGGTTACAGAAAAATCACATACAGAATATAGGAGAATCTCATATACGCAACATCCTCCCCCTTTTCCCCTTTTCTTTTTTAATAGCGTTTTACATGTGGATGTCACATTTTTCACAATAGCTGTATAAATATTGAAACATTGCTTCTAAACATGTTCAATTATTTACATTATGGTTTACATTTTGGACCATATCCTTTTACAAATTTTGATGAAATTTAACATGGGCTTTATCATTCCAAGATCATGTAGAACACTTTCATTGCCACCAAAATGCCCCAAGTTCCATCTATTCTTTTCCTGCCTTCCTCTGCCTTCGGGACCCATGGCAACCATCAAGGATCTCTCCTTGAAGAACAAGAGTTATAGTTACTTGCAACAACATTGAGGGCTTGACATACTGGCCTCTCCTCCCCTTTTAGTCATGGCCTATACTCTCAAGAGACTCCCACCTCTCTATTTGAGAACATGGCCGTACTCCCCAGAATGGGAGTCAAAAACCTTCCTGCTCATTATGTGGGTCTCCACCAACTGATATAACTCACTGTGACAAGATAAACACACACTACCTAGAAGCCAGCCCCAGGTGTTCCCTGTCCCAAACACCTCCCCTATCCAAAGCCCTAAGCCAGCAACTGTTCCCTGCCATATTGCCAAAATACCGTACCCAGTGTTGTAGTTTCAACCACATACCTGCAAATCCCCAACATTTACCTGGTCCCTCCACCAGCCCTCCCCCATTCCATGGACAGTCCCACCCACCCACTCCACCCTACCCCACTCACAAACCACCAGCTAAGCCCAACCCATTAGTATCACTGAATCACTGTCAATCCAATCCCCTACACAACTACACACTTCCACCTTATCAGAGATTTTGACCTTATGGGATTGACTCGCAACATTCTTCTCCCTATTTGTCTTCTATAAACCTAGCCTCCAGAATCTAGCTCTGTGAATCTGCTCAATTTCATAATTCATATCCGTGAGGTCATGTCATATTTGTCCTACAGTGCATGGCTTGCTTCACTCAACATGAGGTCTTCAAGATTCATCCATTTTTTCCAATATGTTAATAATGCATACATTCTTACAGATGAGTAATATTCCATTGTATGTATATACCAATATTGTTTATCTGTTTATCTGTTGATGGACTTTTGGGAGGTTACCAACTGTTGACAATAGCCAATAATGCTACTATGAACATTGTTGAGCAAATATCTGTTCATGTCCTTGCTTTCAATTCTTCTGGGTATTTACCCAGCTGTGATTGCTGGATCATATGGCAGTTCTATAGTTAGCTTCCTGAGGAATGGCCAAGATGTCCTCAACAATGGCTGCAACATTCTAATTTCCCACCAGCTGTGGATAAGTGTACCCATTCCTCAATATCCCCTCCCACATTTGTAGTCCTCTGTTTTTTAATAACCACAGGTCTAATGGGTGTAAGGTGATGTCTTATTGTAGTTTTGATTTACATTTCCCTAATAGCTAGTGATGTTGAGCATCTTTTCAAGTGCTTTTCAGTCATTCATATTTCTTCTTTAGGGAAGTCTCTTTTCAAATCATTTGTCCATTTTTAAATGGGTTGTCTATTTTTTTTTTATTTTCAAAATGTAGGATTTCTTTATGTATGCTGGATATTTGGCTTATATCAGATATATGGTTATCAAATATTTTCTCCCATTCAGTAGGCTGCCTTTTCACTTTCTTGACAAACTCCTTTGAGATGCAAGAGGTTTTAATTTTGAGGAGGTCCCATTTATCTATTTTTTCCTTTGTTGCTTGTGCTTTGAGTGTAAATTTCATGAAACCATTTTCTAATACAAGATCCTGCAGATGCTTTCCTATATTATCTTCCAAGGTCTTTATGAACTTGGCTCAATATTTAGATATTTGATGCATCTTGAGTTGATTTTTGTATAAAGTGTGAGATGGAGTTCCTCTCATTCTTTTGGATGTGGATATCCAGTTCTCCAAACACCATTTGTTGAAGAGCCCATTCTCTCCCAGTTGAGTGGGCTTGGTGGCCTTGTTGAATATAAAGTGACTGTACATGTGAGGACCTATAACAGAACTCTCAATTCATTTCCGTTGTCAGTATGTCTATCCTTGTGTCAATACCATGCATTTTTGACCACTGTAGCTTTGACATATGTTTTAAAGTCAGGTAGTGTGATTCCTCCAATTTAATTTTTTTCCCCAATGTGTCTATGGCTATTCAGGGCCTCTTGCCCTTCCAAATTAATTTCCTACATAGCTTTTCTATTTCAGTGAAAAATTTTGTGGTAATTTCTATTGGGATTATGTTAAATCTGTAAATCATTTTGGGTAGGATAGACATCTTAATGATGTTTTTTCTTACTGTCGCTGAAAAGGGAATATTCTTCCCTTTATTTAGGTCTGCTTTGATTTCCTTTAACAGTGTTGTGTATTTTTCTGTGTACAGGTCATTAACATCTTTAGTTAAATTTATTCCTAGGTATTTATTTTAGTTCCTATTGTAAATGGGATTTTTCTTCATTTCCTCCTCCGATTGCTCATTTTTTGTGTACAGAAATGCTAATAATTTTTGCATATTGATCTTATAAGCTGTGACTTTACTGAACTCATTTATAACCTCTAGAAGCTTTGTTGTGGCTTTCTCAGGGCTTTCAGCATATAGGATCATGTCACTTGCAAATAATGAAATTTTTAACTTCTCCCTTTCCAATTTGGATGTCTTTTATATCTTTTTCTTGCCGAAGTACTCATGCAAGTACTTCAAACACAATGTTCATAAAGAGCAGTGAAAGTGAGCCTCCTTGTCTTGTTCCAGATTTTAGAGAGAAAGCTTTTAAGATTTCACCTTTGACTATGATGTTAACTGCGGGTTTTTCATATATCTCCTTTCTCATATTGGGCAAGTTTCCTTCTATTCTTATTTTATTTGAAGTGTTTTTATCAGGAGAGGGTCCTGTATTTTGTTAAATGCTATTCCTGATCTTTAGACGTTATCATGTGATTTTTTTCTTTTGATATATTTATGTGGTGTATTACATTCTTTGATTTTCTTATGTTGAACCATCCTTGCATACCAGGGATGAAGCCAACATGGTCATGGTGTACAATTCATTTGATGTGTTGTTGAATATGATAATCAAGTATTTTGTTGAGGATTTTCCATCTAGGTTCATTACAAGTTTGGTCTATAGTTTTCCTTTCTTGTGCCATCTTGGTTTGGCTTTGCTATTAGGGTGATGTTGGCATCATGAAATGAGTTAGGCAATGTTCCCACCACTTCTATTTTTTGGAAGATTTTAAGCAGGATTGGTGTTAGTTCTTTCTGGCATGATTGGTACAATTCGTCTGTGTAACCATTTGGTCCTGGGCCCTTCATAGTTGGGAGGTTTTTGATGACTAATTCAATATCGTTACTTTTGAATCAGTCTGTTGAGTTCATTAGTTTCTTCTTTTGTCAATGTAAGCTGTTTGTGTATTTCTAGTAATTTGTCCATCTCCTCTAAGTTATCCATTTTGTTGGCATACAATTTTTCAAAGGATCCTCTTATGATACTCTTTATTTCAGTGGGGTCAATGGTGATATCCCCTTCCTCATTTCTCATTTTATGTATTTGCATCTTCTCTCTCTTTTTTCTTTGGTAGTCTAGCTAAGGGCTTTTCAATTTTATTAATCTTCTCAAACATCCAAATTTTGGTTTTGTTTATTTTTTCTAGTGCTTTCCTTATTTCAATTTCAAATTAGCTCTTCTCTAATCTTTGTCATTTCCTCCTTTCTACTTCCTTTGTGATTAGTTTGTTGTTCTTTTTGTAGTTTCTCCAGGTGTCCAGCTAGGTCTTTGATTTTAGCTCCTTCTTCTTTTTTAATAAAGCCATTCATGGCTATGAATTTCCCTCTCAGTTCAGCTTTTGCTGCATCCCATAGATATTGACATGTTGTGTTATCATTTTCATTTGATTCAATGTAGTTACTGATGTCTTTTGTGATTTCTCTCTTGACCCACTAATTGTCTAAGTGTGTGTTGTTTAACTTCTATATCTTTGTGCCTAATCTTCTTCTCTGCCCCTTACTTATTTCCAGCTTCATTCCATTGTTGATAGAGGAACTACTTATTATAATTTCAATTTTTCTGAATTAATTGAGAGTTGTCTATGGCCTAGCATGTGGTCTATCCTGGAGAATGTTATATGTGCACTTAAGAAGAATGTATATCCTGCAGTATTTGGGTGTAATGTTCTGTATGTGTGTCTTAGGTCCAGATCCTCTAATATATTATTCAAAGTCTTTGTTTTTTTATTGATTATTTGTTGAGATGCTCTGTCTAATGGTGATAATGTTGTATTAAATCTCTCGCTTTCATTGTAGAGGCTTCTGTTTCTCCACTTAGTTTTTCCAATGTTTGCCTAATGTATTTTAAGGTTCCCTCTTTAGGTGTATTAATGTTTTGATTGTTTTTTTTTTTCTTGATAGGTTTACCCTTTTATTAATATATGGCAGCCTTCTTTGTCTCTTACAATGGTTTTGCATTTAAAGTCTATTTTGTTCAAATTGAATATAGCTACTGCCACCATTTTCGTAATAGTTGGCATGTAAATTTTTTTTCCAACCATTCACTTTCAGCCTCCTTGCATCCGTGGGTGTAGGGTAAGTTTCTTGAAGACAGCATATAGATGGGTCATATTTCTCTATCCATTCTCCAATCTGTTTTTCTTGATTGTAGAGTTTAAGTCATTAACATTCATGTTATTCCAGTCAAGGAATTACTTATATTAGCCATATTTATTTAAGGTTTATATTTGCCATATATTGTTTTTATTTCTCTTTTTATCTTTTTAGTTGTTCTTACACACTCCTGCAACTGTATGTCTCCTGTTTTTCTTTTTTTTTTTTTCATTTTGACTTGCAGAACTCCCTTACTATTTCTTGAATGGCAGGTTTCATCTTCACAAACTCTCTTAATTTCTGTTTATCTCTGAATTGTTTGAACTCTCTCTCATTTTTGAATCATAACTTTGCTGGATAGAGAATTCTTGGCTGGAAATTTTCATCTTTTAACACCTTAACTATGTCGTACCACTGCCTTCTTACCTCTATGAATACAGATGAGAAATCAGCACTTAATCTTATCAGGCTTCTCTAGTATGTCATGGATCTCTTTTCTCTTGCTGCTTTCAGTATTCTCTCTTTGTCTTGAACATTGGACAATTTGACAAGAATATGTCTTGGGGTAGGCCCATTAGGATTTATACTGTTTGGGGTATGGTGTGCTTCCTGAACATGTATGTCCATGTCCCTCAGTAGGGTTGGGAAATTTTCAGCCATTACTTCTTCCAATATTCTTTCTTTCCTCTTTCACATCTCTTTTCCCTTTGGGATGCCTCTCTTGTGCATGTCTGTGTGTTTCATGTTGCCATTCAAATCTGTAAGTCCATGATGGATTTTCTCTCTCTTTTTATCTACCATTTCTACTCTCTGTCTGATTTCACATATTCCATCATCCACATCACTGATTCTTTCCTCTGCCTGTTCAATTCTGCTGTTATGTACTTCCAGTGTATTTTTGATTTTTTGCTTTGTGCCATTCATCACCATCATATCCATTATCTTTTAAAATAAGTTTACAATTTCTTTGTTTTGTTCTCCCAGTGTCTTCTTAATATTTTTAATCTCTTCTTCAATTCATTAAGTTGATTCATGATATTTGTTTGGATATCTTTGATTAGTCGATCCATATTCTGCACTTCCTCCTGTTTTTTAGTGTGTTCATTAGACTGGGCCATGTCTTCCTTTTTCTTCATATGGCTTTTAATTGTGTGTGTGTGTGTGTCTGTGTGTGTGTGTGTGTTTAGGCATCTGTTTATCTTGATGGGTTAATTCAGTTGGTTAGCTTCTCCTTCTACTTTTAAGTTTTATTTTGTTGGTGTTTTTGCATGGTGTAAGGTTTGGCTTTGGCACATCATTCCTCTTATTCTACTCCCTTCCTGTTGTGCATGTTCCCTTGAAAAAAAATGAGGAGCAGAGAAAAGGAAACAGATAAGAGGAGAAAAATAGTAATAGCTGCATTAATTTATAAAGGTGTAAGAGGAGTCATACAACACTTAGAAAAGTAAATAATTAACATGAGTAAAAAATCATAAGAAGTACAAAGGAATGAAATTTAAAAGTGGAATAAAAAGTGAAATGAGAAACAAATAGAGAAAAATATATAGAATGAATTAGAAGGATGGAATGATGAGAGGAGAGGAAAAGAAAAGAGAAAACAAAAAAGAAAAAAGTAAAATAGTAAGAAAAGAAAACAAAAAATGACTGAGAGAGAGAGAAATAAAAATTTAAAAAAAATTGAAGACCATATAAAAAGAGGTGGGATGAATAAAAAACAAGAGAAATCAGAAGATAGAAAAATGAAAGAAAGAAAAGAAATTATGAAGGTAGAAAAAAATTGGTAAAAGAAAAAAGAGGGGGAAATAAATATAGGGCAATCACAACAAATAAGAAACAAAACTGTAGCAGCAAGGACAACAACAGAAACAAAACAGTCAAGGAAAATCTGCCATCCCTTTAGGCCCATAAGGATCTTCTCAGGCTACTGGTGTTCATCAATAAAATCCCCTGCAGCCTGCCCTCTGCAGGTGATGTACCAGGTTTTAATGATTTAAAAAAATAAAATAAAAAAAAGAGGAAATTAAAAAAAAAAAAAAAACAGATACAAGGAAGCCTAAGTCAAAAACAACTTTTACATGTTCCCTGTCATAAAGTATCTGCTGGATGCCTGATAACCAGGTGGATGTCTCTTTTTGATAGACCTGGGAATTGAAGGAGAGGAATAGCCTATGCAAGGCAGGAATTTCTCCATGGAGTTAAATTGTCTTCTTAGGTTAACTGGTCTTCAGAGAGCTATCTGGCACCTTTCCCCCAGGCATTTTTAGACTTCTATAGCTTGCTAGAATTCTGCTTATTTGATACCTGTCCCTGCCCTCTAATTTCATAGCTTCCTTTACCTGTGGGGTCACTGGCCATGAATGCCTACCTGAGTGTATCCCCCTTCCCCTATCCCCATGGTGTCAGAGTCCCTTCCAAGATTCACTTTGGCTCAGCTTCTGAAACTCACCACATAGAAGCCACTCTCTACCCTCTGTCATAACCCTCTTCCTCCCAGGGAATGCCCCCTCCCAGACACTTGGCTGCAGCAAGCCAGGGGAACTGGAGCTACTTGCCATGAGTTTTAGGAAGATGTGCCATTTCCAGCCACAGGGTGAGCAACTCATAGTTTTCTTCCTTATCTTTCCAGTACCCTGCTAGATGACTCAGAGCACCTTCCCATTCTCTATATATCCAAAGCAGCTCCTTAAATAAGTATCTGCCTTCTCTTCACTTTTTTTTTTTTTGTGACAGGGTCAATCTCTGTCTCCCTACTCCTTAGCTAATTTCCCAGAAGTCCTCTCATCTCTTTGAATAGATAAATTAGAGATATTAAAATGCCACACTTTCCCATCAATGGTCTCAGTATACTGAGGTCACTTTTAAATGTTTTCTTTATGTTCTTTTTCATTCAAATCTCAATTTAAGTCAAAGCTGTGTTCTTTTGAGATGCTTGTTCACAATTGTAATTGAGGTGATTGAAAATATTGAGGAACCCTGTAGCTTAGAGGTAATTGGCTGGTGAGTTCTACTTAATGATATGTAGGTGTGGAGAAGGAAATGATTTTGAGTGTCCCATCCATGCTCCATTGCAAGATTCTTTCCTCTCAGATATCAGTCGTCAAAAGTTGCTCCTGGTTCCCTTGAAAATTTACTCAGTATCTATTTCCATAAACAGGAACCTTCAGATAGTTTTAACTTGCACATGGTTGTCTGCTTGGTGCTCTGATATTAGCAGGATGTGATAAGGTACTTGATTCTTTTTCAAGCAAACTCAGTCAATGTACCATGTGTCAACATTGCATGTTCTTTCCCTTTCCAATAGATTATGCATTTCTGATTTTTAACATGCATAATAACACTTTTCTTTCATTCTGTTTCCATCTCTGCTATCACCTAAGCCTTCCTTCTCTATTTATTGGACACTAATTTTTTTATATTGATTTCAAAATTTATGAAGATCAAGTCATAGCTACTTCCCTGTTGTCTTCATCACTGATAGTCATAATTTTTCCTTACTATTATTTTGATGGTTTCTTACCAAGATGA
>JAQZBX010100491.1:0-11361 GCA_029593785.1 Cabassous unicinctus | reverse complement strand
TGGGATGAAGACTGCTCCAGCTGCTACATTCTGATTAAGGGTGTAGATTAGGATGTGAGGAATGTAATTGCTTGGTTTGGAGCTGAAGGTTCTCAGGAGTTCTTGGTTGTCCTTCTTAAAGGGACTGGTACCCCTGGGTTTCAATGATTAACTGGCATAGAAACTATCTGGGGGCTTTAAGTCTCTGAGAAATAAAACTAACAAGTAAATTTAAAATTATAGGTCCAAATAAAAGAAGTAGAAGGATCATGATTAAGGGACTTGCAAGTGAATATAACCATGTCATATTGGGGAAATAGCATAGATTCCCAGGTAGAGCCTGCCAAAGGGGTGTTGATTCCATGTAACCATGTGGCTTGCTTATGGTGTCTGGATGTCCCTAGAGTTTTCAAGAACATTGTTGCTTGAGGTTTTGCATACTGTGGTTGTTTGCGATATCTGGCTGAGACATGCATAAGAGTAACCTCCAGAATAACTTCCTGACTCCATTTTAAATCTTTTATCCATAGAAACTTTATTTTATTTTATTTCTTTTAACATTTCCCCCTTTTGATCAAGGTTTTTCTCTGAAAGCATCACTGATCAACATTTGGTATTAATCCCTGGTGCCAGGGAGGCTCATTCCTGGGAGTCATGTCTTACATAGTGGGGAAGGTAGTGAGCTTATTTGCAGAGTTTGGCTTAGAGAGGCCACATCTGAGCACCAAGAAGATTTTCAGGGGGTAACTCTTAGTCATTAACTATAATTACAATTAGTTTTGTCATTGTAGAAATATTTAATAAATGCAAGCCTCAAGACTGAAGGCTTGGCTCTTTAGGATAGTTCCTTTTATGAAGCAGGGCTCATATATCCCAGGGTTTATTTTCATAAGTCTCTGTTTTAGTTTGTTAAAGGCTGCCAATGCAATATACCAGAAATGAGTTGGCTTTTACAATGGAATTCATTAACTTATAAGCTTACTGTTCTGAGGCTGTGAAAATGTCCAAATCAAGGCATCATAAGAGATGCTGCCTCACAGAGGATCAGCTGCTGGTGATCCTGGATTTCTCTCATGTAGCAAGGCACAATGGTGGCTCTGCTGGTCCCTGCCTTTTCCTCTGGGCCATGTTGCCTTCAGCTTCTAGCTGCTCCATCTGTGGCTTTTTTCTCTCCCAGATTCATCAACTTCTGGAGGCGTCTCTCTGTCTGCCAGTCATTTTCTGTGTCTGCAGCTTTCATTCCTTCACTTATAAAAGATATAGTTATATTCATTTATAAATCCCCTAATCATGATTCTTCTACTTCTTTTATTTGAACCTATGATTTTCAATTTACCTCTTAAGTATATTTCTCAGAGACTTAAAGCCTTCAGATTGTTCCTGTGCTGGTTGAGCCCTGAAACCCAGCAGATATGTGGCCAACTCCTACTCTTCAGTTTTTTGGACTTACCCTGGACAACTAACAAAATGATAATGATGGACCAGCCCCAGCCCAAAAACAAGGAGTATCTTCAACTGCAAGCAAAACAATTCCATTCTTCTGCCCCGTAAGATCTAAGATCTATGTCCTTTCTCAGCCTGAAGCAGTCAGAGTGGACATTGTCCCAAATCCCTCAAGACTGAGGAATGAACAAAAATAAGGGGGAAGTATAAATGCTGACTAAAGTAAATTTATTGTTATTGTAGTTATTATCTTGTGTTAACTGAGGAACTTGTAACATTGATAAAAAATAAATTTTTAATGAAAAAAGATATCCTTTAGGGTTTGATTTTGGGAAGGCAAAATGTCAAAAGTTGTCAAGTTTAAACATTATGTTAATTAGGAAAGTGGGTCACTGTAAAACAATATTTGGTTCCCTATTTAACCAAAGTGACAATAAAAGAGTAAAATAAGAGTTAACATGATTGTAAGAAAACGATTTAATTCCTTTAAAAGTGAGAAGACTTGTCTTCCAAAACAATAAAGGATGATAAGGTTAATATAAACATCAATGAGGACATTATTCTGATATGATATAGAATCTTTGTCTTCTAGGCAGAATACTCAGATAGTTAAGAAAAAAATTTTATAGCCTCTCATTAAGATCAGACCAAACATCCAAAAAAAATTCATTATTTTAACAGAGAGAAAACCACTCATTTTGTATGAATACACAGTTTGATACAAAAAGTTCTTAAAATATTATAAATAAGCTTATCAAGTCTTATTCAGCATTGACCAGGACAAACAAAATTCATTTCCACAAACCCTCCACAACTTTCCGTATCCACCCAACCTTTGTCCTACATATTCTTGCTTCTCATTCTATGAAAAAACAGTCATTTTAGTTTAAGACAAAACTAAGTTCTTTTCTTTAACAAAGCACGTACTGCATACTTTACATACCTGCATACCTTAAGTTACCAAAAAGATCTTTGACACAGTCTTCAAACATCCTACAGAAAATAAGTGTTCTTAAAATAAAGTTTGTCAAAATAATAACTCAATTTTGTTAAACACAAATTTACATTTTTCATAATCTTTAAGACCTAATAGATATGCTAGCTTATTTTATCAGTAAACCTGAATAAATTTAGGGATAATATTCCCAAGTAGAATAAAATTGTGTGCTTGTATTGCACTTAACATTGATAGCTCAAAGGACACAGCTTTTTTAGGGAATAGTTTCCAGAAATATTGCCTTCTTCAGTTTACCATTTTATCAGTATTCCAGTGAGATGTATTATAATAATTTCTGAACCAGCTTTTTGGAGGCAATTTAAACCTTTTTGGAGGTTTAAAGCCATGATTTAATTACAAGCTTATAACAGCAGCTTCATGTTTCCATTTTTTTCCCAAAAAAGTTGTTTGGTTAAACAAGAATGGATTAGAATTTGTTGCTGCCTTTTTTGCAGCTGCATATGCCTCAGGGTTACCAGTGCTTTCCTCTGTATTTGCCTAAGAATGACCAGGAATTTTAATTAAAGCCAAAATTTTTGATAGCAGTATACTATCCAGTAATTTCTTAATGCAAGGATTGGTTGTTGTTTTTTTTTCCTTCATTGAAGGTTAAAAACCTTTTTGTTTCCATAATTTCCTAAAATTATGAACAACCTCAAGAGCATATTATCAGGCTCTGGAAAATATACTACAATTGTTTAATTTGCCCAAAACATAATCCAGGAAAACCTTTCCATAACTCTCAAGAACATTTTCCTTTTGCCTACTGAAATTTGGCAATTGAATTTTATTCAAATACCACCATCCCAAGACTATAAATGTTTTTTTTAATACATATTTTTATTTTTTTAAAGATACTTAGATTACATAAATGTTACATAAAAAATATAAGGATTCCCATATGCCCCGTTCCCCATACTTCCCACATTTTCCCACATAAACAACATCCTTCATTAGTGTGGTACATTCATTGCAATTGATAAACGCATTTTGGGGCATTGCCATTGAGCATGGATTATAGTTTACATTATAGTTTACACTCTCTCCCACACAATTCTGTAGGTTATGGGAAGATATATAATGGCCTATATCTGTCCTTGCAACATCATTCAAGACGATTCCCAACTCCCAAAAATGCCCCCGTATTACACCTGATTTTCTCTCTCCTTGCCCTCAGAGCCTCCAGTGGCCACTGTCTCCACATCAATGTTGTAATTTCTTCCATTGCTAGAATCACAATAGGTCTATAGTAGAATAACAGTAAGTCCACTCTAATCCATAGTTCATTCTCCAATCCTGAGAATTCTGGGATGGTGATGTCCACTCCACCTCTAATTGAGAGGGGTCTTCGATCTCACACTGCCGATGGAGAAGACTCTCTTGCTTACAGTTGTAGGCTCTCTCGTTTCCTTGATATGGTGGTTGTCCATCCTCACCTCCTTGTTAATTGTCCTGGGTAAGTCCAATAAATATGTTTTAATAATGATTTGTTTACTGCAGCTATCACCACAAAAGTATTATTAGAAAAAATAATTTTAAATTGAGACAATCTCGCAGAACAAACCATGGCCTATTCTGCAACATTTCCCTGGTGCCAATCACTGCTATTCTCCAGGCCCAGTAGAAAGAATTCTAAACCAAATCCATACCTTCCCTATTTTCCTGCATCCAGCCTTTCCCCATAGCTGCCTTAGTTGGTTTGCTTATCCTAGATAAGGGGCTTAATCCACCCAGATTTAAACAAGGCATATAAAGGTTGAGCCATCAAAGAAAAACTGGGAATCCAAATTTTGTAATATCCTGCAAGGCCCCAAAAATATTTTAATTGACAGTTTTGGTCTTGGGAGGAGAGAAAGTTATAATACTTTGGCTTCAGCCAAGGTTTAGGAGGTCCTAGGGGTAAGGATAGGTGAGACAGATAGAATGTGGTTTGGTCTGTTGAATCTGGTTTTCAGGGTTGCAGATGAGGAGTTTGGTATTTAAGACAGATAAGGTGACCCTAGTATTGATTAGAGTACTTATGCCCTTGTTTTAATTGTCTCTAATTATCATATCTCTCATAAGTCTCAGGACTTGTATCCGACAAGTAAGGGTCTGACTAAGGTGGGACTGGAAGCCATGATTATCTAATCAAGAATTTTTGACAAGAGAGTAGGAACTACTAGAAAGTTATTCACCCAGAAAGTTTTAGTTCCCAGAACTGTTCCTTTCCTCAAAATAGCAGGAAGTGCCAAATGGCCTAAAGCACCAAAAGCCTAAAGTGACAGCCAGAGTGGAGGGGACCCTGATCATTGAGCCTCTAGACAAACCAGTCTAGGTGGCCACTTAGGGTTGGCGAGAGGGCATCCATACTCCACCAGGACTGCAATACCTCAGCAGGCAGTCCTGATATCAGAAATGTCCCTTTGTGGTCACCAAAATGTTACCAAGTAAGGGCTAGCTGCCCAACGCACACAGAGGCCTTGAGATTTTGAGAAAAGAAAGAGCTTTAATGCAAGGTCAACCAGCATAGAGACAAGAATCATGGCTCAAATCTGTCTCCCTGAACTGAGGGTTGAAGGAGATTTTATGGAATTGGGAAGTGAGAGGTGGGGACAGAAGTGAGGAGGTTTGACTTGGCATAGTCCAATTGGTTAATTATACAACTGTCCATATGTGGTGGAGTGGCTTTTAGGCCAGATCTTCCTTATTGAAGAACCTCTCACATTTGATCTGCTTCCAATGTCTCCCTGTCCTCATAATCTTGGTTCCAAAGAAGGTGACCTCTGTTCCTGGTGTCTCAAAGGCCATCTGAGGGACAAGAGTCAGTGTTTTCTGTGCATGCTTAGGTTATATGCCCTGCAGTTAAACAAGCTCAGAAGAAAAGGTTACAGGAACAGAGGACATTCCTCCCACAAACCGGTTTTGGCCTGCCCACAGTTTCAGCCATACAAGTTTAGAAAACATCCAGTAGCAAAGCCCATGCATTAAAGCTGGCACATTTCATTATTCTAGGCCCTCATTTGGGCTTTGAAATTCCTTACCACAGACAACAGTTGTGTTTTTTTTTAAAGGAGATACCGGGGATTGAACCCGGGACCTTGTTTATAGGAAGCAGGCACTCAACCAACTGAGCTACTTCTGCCCCCTACAACACTTATTAACTAGCTTGTTTATTTAGTCTATTTCTACATCAGACTAGAAGCAATGACCTAAACATGGGCTCTAAGAGACAGGTATAGTTACAGAAGGGAAAGGGATAGCTGCCTTGCAACTGAAAGAAGAGACTAAAAAATAAAAAAAAAGAAACAATAAAATTAACAAGATTGAATGAAAGAAAAATTAAATTAAAATTAAAATAAAATAAATTAAATTGCCATCCAAGTTTTTTAAAAAATGAATATCTATAGAAAAGGGTTTGGAATTATGTATAATAGCCTCTGTTAAATGTAGGTCAAAGTATAATGTATTGTTGGAAGACGTACTTATATAAATGAAGCATTCATATATGGCATATCCTCCATTTACAAGTATATCAGAGCGATTTAGTATTACTGTAAGAAAGAGAATATGTCTAAATTAATGTTTGGTTAATATTGTCATGAAATCAGTAGCTGCTAATGCATTTGCATTAGATTTTAATTATTAGAATACTGAAAAAAACACTGATCTTATAGAAAATAGCTGCTAAAGACATCTCTTGCAGCCAGGTACTATTGCTAGAGCTCAACCACCAATGAATTGTCCAAATCCAATATCCCAGAGCCCCTGCTTTGGAGTTCAGATGAAAGAAGGCCTTTTCTTCTCCTACTTATGCAGACCTTACAGCAAGCCCAATTTTGGGCATTCTTACCTGTGCTAATCAGTTCCATGAAAGATAAGGCTGTGCTCTGGGGAGCTTATTCAAAAATCAGGAGCTTATCATAAGGCCATCACTTACATCTCTGTCTCTGGACCCTTTAGCTAAGCCTCATCATCCCACCTAGTTTAAAGCTAGATTGGTGAATGCTACAGGAGACATTGTCTTAACCTCCAGCTCAGCCTTTGGATTCCTGAGAGAATCCAAAGGACAAATATTGTAAGTTCTCACTGATATGAACTAAATACGATGAGTAAACTTATGGAATTGGACTATAGAGTATAGGTTAGAAGGAGACAGAATGTAGAATGCTTAATAAGGTTGATTGTAAATATGTGGAAATAAATAGAGTTTATGGTAATACATTATCATGAGTATAACAAACACTGCTGATTTATAAATGTGATTGTGGCTGAAAGGGGTAGTCTAGGGAGGTTAACGTTAATTGAAAGACAGCTAAACGATAATTTAGAGACTATATAACATAGTGATTTTGGTGGTAGATGAGGATTGTGGTTAATAATATAAATTTAAGAATGTTCCTCTATTACAGGTTGTTAAGAATATGGTAACACATGGGAAAAATACAACTAATGTACCTTATAGACTATAGTTAAGAGTAATATTGTAATATTTTTGTAGCAAAGGCAAAGAAGGTACTATATTAATGCTAAAAGTACAAAAAAGAATATGGGTTTAGTTTTATGAGATATTAAAATGATTAAGCATTTTTCTTTCATTTCATTAACAAGGAGATCTTGGTCATGTCACTTAACCAATCTGTGCTCATGCATCTTTCTGAACACTGGAAAAAATTGAGTTTGTTTTTAGAATTAAATGAGACCAATGTGCCTGGACAGAATTTTTTTAAGGCAATGTTTCCGTAATTTGTTAAGCTGCCTTTAGGCTGTTTATTTTTTTGAAGTTGAAATAAAGTTCACTTTAAAAATTCAGAATCTGGGGCTCCCCCAGATGGGACATTGGCTGGGTACATGTTTAAAATGTAAGGACCTAAATTTGTCTATTTTTACAAAAATGGTCAAACACTGCGAAAGATATTTAGAATTGCAGTGGCCACAATGGGGTCATTTTCCTCAAAGGAAATTTGGGAAAAAAGGGATACTGCATGTCTCAAAAGCAATGGAATGCATATTTTGATTGATATTCAGAGGCACCAAAAAGAATTAGTGATTCCAAAATATCTTCATTAAAAGATTCCTTAAATTAGCTAGTTTTAAGAAATATCTTAAAAAGGAAGAACAAAGCTGGAGGACTCTCATTTCCAAAATTTAAATTATACTACCTAGCTACAGATGAAAAATCAGCATGGTACTGGCATAAAGATAGACATATAGACCAATGGAACCAAATTGATGGTTAAGAAACAGACCCTCACATCTATGGTCAAGTGATTTTTGACAAGACTGTCAAACCCACCCAGCTCGAGCAAAACAGTCCATTCAACAAATGGTGCTGGTAGAACTGTATATCCATAGCCAAAAGAAAGAAAGAGGACCCCTATCTCACACCTTATACAAAAATTATATAAAAATTTTATCCAAATGGATCAAAGACCTAAATATAAAAGCAAGAACCATAAAACTCTTAGAAGAAAACGTAGGGAAAATCTTCAAGACCTAGTGGTAAGTATGGGTTTTTTAAGCATGAGCAACGAAAGAAAAAATGTATAATTAGGGCCCCGTCAAACTTAAACACTTTTGTGCTTCAAAGAACTTTGTCAAGAAGGCAAAAAGGCAACCTACTCAAAGGGAGAAAATATTTGGAAACAACATATCCAATAGGGGTTTGATTTCCATGCTATGTGACGAGATCATACAATTCAACAATAAAAGAGCAAAAAATCCTGTTAAAAAATGGACAAAAGACTTAGACATTTATCCAAAGAAGAAATACAAAGTGGCAAAAAAAAGCACATGCAAAAATGTTCAACATCACTAGCTATTAAGGAAATGCAAATCAAAACTACAATGAGATATCATCTCATACCTCATAGAATGACTATTATTTAAAAAACAGAAAACAACAAGTGCTGGAGAGGATGTGGAGAAATAAGAATACTCCTTCACTGTTGGTGGGAATGAAGAATGGTGCAGCCTCTGTGGAAGACAGTTTGTTCCTCAGGAAGTTAAATATAGATCTGCCATATAATATGGCAATACTTCTAATAGGAATATATCCAGAAGAACTGAAGACAGTGACATGAACAGATGTTTGCACACTGATGTTCATAGCGGCATTATTCACAATTACCAAAAGATGGAAACAACCCAAGTGTCCATCAACGGATGAATGGATAAACAAAATGTGGTATATACATACAATGGAATAGTATTCAGCTGTTAGAAGAAATAAAATTGGGATGCATATAAAAACATGAATGAACTTTTAGTACATTATGCTGAGTGAAATAAACCAGACACAAAAGGACAAATATTGCATAGTCTCACTAATATGTACTAAATACAAGAAAAAACACATGGAGTTAAAACCTAGAGTATAGGTTGCTGGGAGATAGGATGAAGGTTGATAAGAGGCACTGATGTTTAATGTATGTAGAATTTTTAATTAGCTTGACTGTAAAAGTGTGGAAATGGATAGCATTGATAGTAACACATTATAGTGAGTACAACTAACACAACTGATTTATAAATGGAATTGTGGCTGAAAGGGATAGTATAGGGATGTAAATGTCTATTGAAAGAAAGCTAGAGAATAATGTAGGGACTGAATAATATAGTGAGCCCAGAGGTGGATGGGGATCATTCTTAATAGTACAAATACAAGAATGTTCTTCTATGAACTAGAACAAATGTATGTAACTATTACAAGGTGGTAAGAATATGGTGATGCATAGGAAAAGTACAACTAATGTAACATATACTATAGTTAATGGCAATATTGTAATATTCTGTAATATTCACGCTAAGTGTCAATAATAAGGGTATAGGATTTTTTCTTTTGGACAAAGGAAAATGCTCAAAAATTTACTGAGGCAATGACTGCCCATCTTTGTGATGAAACTGAGAGCCACTAAGTGAACACTTTGGATGGACTGTATAAGGCATGGGACAATATAACACAGTGAACCATGTCATGGAAGATGGATTGTGGTTAACAGTACAAATATGAGTGATCGTTCATGAACTATAACAAATGTACAACTAATACATGGTGTTAATAATAGGGGTGTATGGAAAAAATATACCAAATGTAAGCTATGGATGATAGTTAGTGATAATAGTTTGATCAGCTTCTTTTTCATAATCTGTAACAAATGTTCCACAACAATGTAAGGTGTTGATGGAAGGGTGTTGTATGGGAGTTCTGCACATTATGAATAATTGTTTTGTAAGATCACAACTTCTCTAATAAAAAATATATATATTTAAAAAAGATTCCTTACAATAGCCAATAAAAAAACTTAAGAAATGAGAAGCTGAGACAACCAAGAAGGACAGAGACAACCAGACTTGACTCCAACGGTGCCTTCAGCCCCTTCTCTTTATCCTCTTTTGCCTAATTAATCTGAATATATTAATCCTCTTTATCATTTACCCTTTTACTTGAAAGATGGGAAAGAAAAGGAAATTAGACAGATGCCCTTTAAGGCTAGACACCCCAAGTCTTTTACCTCCACAGACTCTGAAATTCCAACTGGAACCACCTTTAACCTGGAGTATAATTATTCATAGAAAAATTTAGAATTCTTTTAGGTGCACATGATCCAGGGTTAGCTGACCTATAAAAGTTTGTACACATGTTGATCTGAGCCTCAGGTGCTAAATCCTGGAAAGCAAAAGCTGATTGAACTGACCTGGAAAGGGATCTACAGGATCCCTCTTTCCACAATGGATCTGAGAAATAAGGAACGCTTCTCTAAGATTACCTATCAAGGCAAAGATTATCTGAAAAGTCTCCTCCACAAAAATTGATGGGAAGGCTTTAGGCCTCATATTAAGCAATTAACCTCAACTTGTCCAATCTGACAAGAAGAAAATTCTGATAAAAATAAGAGTGTGGCAAGGACACAATGCCAGCTCTTGTTTATATGATTTTTTTTTTATTTCTCTGTTTTGTGTTTCTGTGTTTTTATGTCTGACTCGTGGCTGAAAAAATTTAAATTGAAGCAATAAGCTCCCTATTTATGTCTGCATGTATGTTTGATGTATGATATTTTCCTACCAAATTAACTTACAACATTCATTAAAAGAGCTTTATTCAAATTAGCTTAAATGTAAATAAGCACTTATATATAAATTAATACTCCTGAAGTCCCATAAAGCAAGGAAACCAAACTTCAATATTGTTAATGAAAAAAGCGTATACAGAAGTTCTAGGAAGATGGCATTGAAGTAGTCAGGCAAGGCTGAAGTCCCTCACAAAGACAATGGAGAAAGAGCCAAAAGCTGTCTGCTTTGGGGGTCAGCAGACCAGGACAGACCAGGACAATGCTGCCCAACTCCCAGGAGGACGAGGGACAGAGAAAATGAAATGAAGAACCCAAAACCAAAACAACAAACCTAAGTTACTAAGCTGCCACAGTGGCCAAGAAGGGCTCCCATGCCACACCCTCAAGACATTAAGCCTGAATAAAACCCCTGGCTCACTGAAGCCAACTGAGAGGGGAACAGATGTCTTCCTCCTTGTCAGCTGTTACAAGAGAAGATGGAGGGTGAGTTGGAGGAATTCTCTTCAGTGAATTCAGCCTGCAGAGCCCATTTTGAATCTAAGCTAAGGCCAGACCAGAAACATGGGAAAGTGGAGGTTGAAAGAAACACCTCCATGGAATAGTTTGCCAAACAGCATCATCTGCTGGCCGGCCAGGAAACTGCAATGAGAAAAACTGCTTTTAGATCTCTCTTTAATCCCACCCCTGGGAGAAAATCTGCATCTTATTAGAGAGTCCCTGGTCTGATTTTGATAACTTCAGCTGAGCAATTTTAAAGACTTAGAATAAGTTGAACCAAAAATAAAAGAAGAGCTGTGAAAAAAAAAACACTAGACAAAAGAGAGAAATTGAACATCAGAGTAAATTAACCAACATATTCAGATGCCTAGACATCAGCAAAAAATTACAAGCCAT
>JAQZBX010100490.1:0-11362 GCA_029593785.1 Cabassous unicinctus | reverse complement strand
AGCAGCTATGTACATCAAGGGAATCATAGAGAGATTGAAAGGTGATGAATTTCTGTTTGTTTTTCTGTTTTTTGTTTATTATATTATTGAAATAATGAAAATGTTCTAATAACGATTGATGTGATGAATACACAACTATGTGATTATGCCAAATACCATTGACAATACACTTTGGATGGATTGTATTCTTAACTAATATGTATCAGTAAAATTGATTTGTTTTTTTTTTAAACTTAGCTGCAATGATTCCATATTTGCATGCTCTGGAAATTAATATTTTAATAATTAATGTCATGGACAGGATTTCCAAATGTCAACCATCATAATGGCATTGCCTATGGGTGTGGAAGGTTTTGCAATCCATTAGATGTTGTATTAGCAAGATGATTATTACAGTGCATTTTTCCTGGATACTTCCTACTGGGAAATTAGCAATGGGAAGTGGGAATGATCTGGACCTCTGCCTGGCACAGTGAACTACTGTGTGCATGATTCTCACACCCACTGATAAAGATTCTAGTCACAGAAGTATTGTTTTATCTAATATTAAGAACAAAGTGACCCTATCTATTCCTCCCCTTCAGATATTTAATCAGTGACCCAGGAAAAGCCACCAGAGAACTGCATTCATTTCTGTGCGAAAGATTCCAAAATCACAGACTTCATACATTTTCTTGTCCCCAAACCTATAAAATTTCCAGTTGACATTCACAAAATCGTCCATTAGATACCCAATCATTTTCCCAAGCCCCTCAAACAATATCCATCAGAGAAACAAAATTACTGATGCACATAACCTCCCAATCCCTGAATAAATGATTTCCCATGATTTTTCATTGCATTCTCCACAATGAATTTTCTGGAAATCCCTCAAGGTGTTTCATCCTTCTAATGAAGTCTTCTTCCTCTTATTTAATGTTTTGTGGGTATTCCTAAACTGAGTTTCCTTTAGCACATTAAGGCTTAGCTCTGACTGAATGATGGTGCACAGTGATTACAGACCTAGTGTTTCACTCTTTTGGAGTTCACTCATTTAATTTAAAGGATAAATTTGGAAATAACACAATCCAACATTGAATACTGGTGTAGAATTCCTCACATGTGATTTTTTCTTATTAGCTTATTAGAGTGGTAGAAGTGGCCTCTCCAATTCCATTATATTTACACTATGTCTTTTATCACATAGTATATTATTTATCTATTAAGGGCTTTGCTACATAACATACATAGGGATTCTCATCAATATGAATGTTATTAGATTATCTGAAGAAGTATGGATGATGCCAGGAATTTCTAAACACATTAAAAATGGTGTTTCTTCAGAATGTGAGTTCTCTAGTATGTTTAAAGGCTAAATCTATGGCTGAAGTCTCTTAAATATGCAAAATACTTATAGTGTGAGTTGTTACATTTAAAATAAGAATACTGACTGATGACTTTCTTAAATTGTTGGCTTTCATAGGGATCCTCTTCATTTGAGTAATTTCCTATTGTCTAAGGCCAGAAAAATTAAGGTTATCCCATACATATGATATCAAGGTTCTTGTGCAGCATGAATTCTTTAACGTTGCCTGAGGGCAGAAATATAGGTGAAAGTTTTCCTACATAGACAACATTCATGCAGTTTTTCTACATTCTGAGGTATCTCATGGTGTTTAAGATTAGAAAATTGACTGAATTTTTTCACACATATATGAAACTTATAGTGTTTCTCTCCAATGTGAGTTTTCTCATATTGTTAAAGATGGGATTGTTGACTGAAAGCTTTCTTGCATTGATGAAACTCATAGGATTTCTGTCCAGTGTGAGTTGTCTCATTTCATCCAAGATTAATTATTGAATGGTTTCCTACATTGATGATATTCATAGGGTTTATCTTCATTGTGAGTTCTTTCATGTCATTGAAGATAAGAATTTTGACTGAAAGCTTCCCTGCACAGAAGACATTCATAAGGTTTCTCTCCAGTGTGTTTTAGGGAAGAGGATTGACTGAAGGCTTTCCCACAAAGATAACATTCATATGGTCTCTCTCTGGTGTGAGTTCTCTGATGTTTTTTCAGGGAATAGGATTGACTGAAGGCTTTGCCACAAAGATGACATTCATAGGGTTTCTCTCCAGTGTGAGTTCTCTGATGCTGTTTTAGGGTAGAGAATTGAATGAAGGCTTTTCCACAAAGATGACATGCATATGGTCTCTCTCTGGTGTGAGTTCTCTGATGTTTTTTCAGGGAATAGGATTGACTGAAGTCTTTCCCACAAAGATGACATTCATAGGGTTTCTCTCCAGTGTGAGTTCTCTGATGCTCTTTGAGGGTAGAGGATTGATTGAAGGCTTTCCCACAAAGATGACATTCATAGGGTTTCTCTCCAGTGTGAGTTCTCTCATGTACTTTAAGATTAGAATAGTGATTGAAGGCTTTCCCACAATGATGACAATCATATGGTCTCTCTCCAGTGTGAGTTTTCTGATGTTTGTTTAGGGAAGAGGATTGACTGAAGGCTTTCCCACATAGATGACATTCATAGGGTTTCTCTCCAGTGTGAGTTCTCTCATGTCCTTTAAGATGAGAATATTGACTGAAGGCTTTCTCACAAAGATGACATTCATATGGTCTCTCTGCAGTGTGAGTTCTCTGATGTTTTTTTAGGGAAGAGGAGTGTCTGAAGGCTTTGTCACAAAGATGACACTCATATGGTTTCTTTTCAGTGTGAGTTCTCTCATGTAATTTGAGATGAGCTCATTGACTGAAGGCTTTCCCACATAGATGACATTCATGGGGTTTCTCTCCAATGGGAATTCCATTGTATCATCTGAGGTCAGAGCATTGTATATATTTTTTAGCACTTTGGGAACATTCATATTATTTACTTCTAGGATCAATATGCTTATGTTGATTAAAAGATGAATGATCACTGAGGACTGTTGGAGGTGGTTTCCTGAAATAGGATTTCCTTGTCATTTGAATGAATGCATGTTGTTTCACTGTGGATATATGAGATGAATCTTCTTGCAAATAATTAGATTTAAAGGAATTCTTTTGTGTGTGAGATGTCTGTGGTGGGAAATGAGATGTGAGGCTGTAAAACATTTGTCCAAAATAATGAATTTCCTCATTTCCCTATGTATGAAACCCAGACTAATCCGCTAGTGATAGTCTCCAATTAAAATATTTGCCATGATGGTTTCATATACACATTATTCTATTCCATACACAGAAATATTCTCTATTATAACAATGTAATTGCAGAAGTATCTGATTAATTTTGAGCTTCATGATGTTTCAAAGATTATATATGTGAAACATATCTATGCAATTAGGTTTTTATATGAATTCAGGTAACAATTCATGTTTATGTTAATTTTTTTCCTTAATTCAAACTATCACAGATTTTTGCTGGATTAGCACTTAATCCCAACATTAATTATAATTTCATGATTTTACTAAATTCCTAATTCATTCCATCCATGGGCATCTATTTGGAATACTAAGGTTCACCAAATTAAGCTTACCAATGCCATAATTTCAGAAGTGTCTTTCCTACAGGTAGGTTGATTGCCTATCATTTCTACCATTTCACATGTTTTAAAGGTACTTTTCCTCCCTGTAGTAATTAAAAAATAAATAAATAAATAAATAGTTAGAATAGCAATTAAGGGAACAAAAATTTTGGAAAGTTCCAAGTATCTCTTTCAGTATGTTTCCCACATTCACAATTACCTTGAAAAGAATATCAATTTAATGAATACTTCAGTGAAAAGAAAACTTTAGAGGACATTACAATCAAAAAAGATTTTCAGCAATGGAATATAAGGGAAAAAACTGGGGATGTCAGGGAGGTAAAAAGAGGGGGAAATATTCCAAGAATAGAACCAGGACAAGAATCATGTAATTTTTTACTTGCAATAACAAATGAATATCCCTTTCACAATGCTAATGACATTTGATTAAGCTTGAGATGTATATGGAATAAACACATGTGACTAAACTTTCCCCAATATTCACAGCTACATTTTAGAAATCATAACTCATGTAAGTAAGTAAACCTAAAGAAATCATAATTTACTTAAGGAATCCTGAAGTTAAAATATTCAATCACATACTTACTATATCAGGAGACCCCTCTTCTGATGCACAGGTCCTTAAAGCTCACCTGAAACCGGTATTGAGGAAATCCTATTCCTTCTCTCCACACTTCTCCTTGCTCTAGCTGGGAAAGCACATCTGTTTTGCTGAATTGATATCCTGTTTTTATGAAAAAAAGTTACTTGGATTTTGAATTCTGATAGTAAAAGAGCATGATCATGATGTACATGGCAAGTTACCAAAGAAAAAGGTAAGCACTGAAGGTCAGTAATGTAACAAACCCTAGAACTCAGATCATTGATAATATTTCAACAGAAATTGTAACTCTTGAACTTTTGTCCATTTCTATGAGGACCACTGATTATTGTTATATATGCACTATTACAAAGAGAAACTGCAGTGTCATCTATATTCTAAATGGGGAGAAATCTGTGTTTCCAAAGTGAATGAATATTACGTTCAACAATAATCCAATTAACATAAATCCTAGAAGAATGATCTAAATTCTATATGGAAAAGGATATATGCAATGTTTTTACTACTATCTTCTGAAACCTTAGCATAGCCCTTGGATCAGAATACTTATTTCACCATAGTGCATTGCTTATCCATTCAAAAAGTATTCATTGAGTTCTCAGAAAAAGAAAGACATTAAGTTGTAGTCAAGAGGATTAAATTCTACTGGGGTGAACTAGATGTATATAAAAAGAAGGAAATATTCACTTAAGCAGTTTTATTTTTTATAACAATATAAATGTATTAAAATTATAAAGAATAAATATATAAGAGAAAATAAAGATTATACAATACAGAGAAGCTGATATTTGAATAAATGAATGGAAGATTATTTATGATAAATATATAGGTGGATAGATATATAGGTTAGACAGATGGTAGATAGATAAGTGATAGAAATAAATGGTAGAAAAATTTTGAGAGTCTCACCTACTGAGATCAGGTTATTGACATTCTCCAGCATCACTTCTCTGAACAACTTTCGCTGGGATGTGTCTAACAGGTCCCACTCATCCTGGGTGAAGTCTACAGCCACATACTTGAAGGTCACATACTCCTAAAAATCACAGAAATATGTATTCACACAGCACTATCCTAACCCAGATCCTGAGTGTGATGTACAAAATAACAGCACTAAAGAAGCAGAAACTGTATACATAAAACACAAAATGTCTATGGGTTTCAGCAACACCATTAGCAATGCTGAATTGTCATCTGCCTTTCAGATGCATTTACAGACACATGCACACTCTGAATATATAACACCCCATTGTGAAAGAAAACCACATGACATGGGATGTTATATACACCTGGAAATTTCACAATGAAACTTATAATTATGCCTTCTTTCTGCTGATTATAAAGCTTTCATACAAGCATTCAAAACTAAATCAATTTTTTTCCAAATAATTCTAAATAAATTTGTAGACTTCTTGTAAGGCAATCAATATCCATATTTCATTAAAAAAATGAGTATGGTTAGATTATTCCCTGATACAGATGAACTTATTTCCCTCTCATTTATAAAATCATTCAATAATATGGTATGCATTTTGACAAATGCAAGTGAATGTGTGAATTGCTTTCTATCTAAATTCAATTCAAATGTCTATTATTCACTAAAATGGAAGGGAAGCTTGAAGAAATATCTAGAATTCTGCTAAACTGAATAGGTATCAAGTCAGTAAGTCCTGCTTTTCTCAGTGCTACATAACTCAGGTATTCATTGTATTGTATAAATACAGATAGGTCAGGATCATGAGCCAGGGACTCCTGAGACAGTTGTACTGATACATGGCCTTAGACTGACCATTCCTGGGAAAGGAGACTTCAAAATCTCAACTTTTTCCAGGGTCTACAAATACATTTTCACTGTCTCAATTTTATCTTCAACCCATCTGTGTGTGAAAGATTAAAAGAATCCTGTTCATTGCTTCTGGTCCCTCCAAAACTTCAAAATTTTTCACAAAAAAATGAATTTTATTCTATCTATTATAAAGCTCCTGAAACCACAGCTGCAATGAAGAGAAAAAACAATGCCTATTCATTGCATCCATCTGTAAAATTTGAATAAATTTTATTTAGAAAATTGAAGTTGGGAGATTTGAACTACAGTCATAAGGTGAATTTTAGTTTTATTTTTAAAAATATTTCAAAATGTGAAAATATATTCCATCAACATTTTAAGAAAATTAAATTGGGGGGAAGTAAATATATTATTATTCATTTCCTTTAATTTACAAATCTCATGCTTCTGGCAATTATGCCTAGCTCTACACCACAGTACCTTTAATGCTGGATTGACTCCACAGCTGAAAACTCAGCCTCTCTTCTGACTATAAACTTCTCCTCTTGTTAATCTCTGTCACCTTTATTCATTAAATGCCAGGGATAATCTCAGGCATGAGCATGAACCATGAATTTATTATTTGTCCAAGAAGACCATGGGATGTGTGAGAAAAAGAAAACATCTGTCATCTTTTCAGAGAATACAGTCTTTATGAAAGCTGGAACAAACTCTTGCAATTACCTTGGAAGATTACTCATTGCTCAGTCCCTAACTTACCATAGTTATTAGAGTCCTGTATAAACATAACTTAAGATCAGATCCTTGAATAGCTCCTGAATACACTTGGAATATCCTAAACAATAGGTGAAATCTTCCCATCTGCTGGCATCAGAGGTGGAATTTCAGTTAAAAAAATTCCCTACTCACCTGTGATTGCATTGTCAATACTTTAGCTGGCATCTAAATTCCTCTGGATTTTCACTCACAACCAGACAAGCAGATGGTGGGCAAAGCTGAGAATGGAGAAAGAATCTTAAGATTCATGTCTTTACCATAACTTACTGGCCCACCTGTCATGAATGCCAAACACTTCACCCAGAAGTATCCCCAGTCCAATAAACAAAAGGAACATGAGGTGTGCTCAAGAGAAATAAGTGGAGGAATCCCCATTACCAGAGTCAAGATACTGGAGGTCTTGTCTTCTCTGGCTAATAAAGATGATATGATTACCTTCATTGCAGAGATAAGAACATGAAAATCCATGAATTATAGTTATTAATTAGCCCGTGATGTTCAGAGGCCTTTAATTAATCCCTTATTCCAAAACATAGGAACCCCTGACTAGAATCCCACCTGGAATTGGGTCCTCACCACAAGAGAAAGCAGACTGGAATTTCTCAGTTATTACCAGTTTTTGCAATAGCAAAAAATAGCATTGGTTCTCTCAAAGGCATTTCTGTCTTCTGGTCTCTCACTCCCTTCCTGCTCTACCATGAAACTGACCTGATGTTTAGTCCTAAATCATCTCAATTCTTCCATATGTGATGTCTAACAATGCAAGTCCCTCAACATTGAGTTCTATATCTCACCCTAATATATCTGGAAATCAACTAAGAAACTTAGAAATATATATTATTAAAAGTAAAAGAAAAAAACAATAAAAAAAGAATGTATACTAACATGAGATTGATCTGATCTAGGATTAACTTAGCCATTTGTACCTCAATTCCAGGAAGAAAATGATTGTCTTCAATGTTTGGAGAATTACATATGTTTAATAATTTAATATTCTCAGGAAACCAGCTGATAAAGGTTAATTTACTCATTTAATAAATGTCCCAAATAGAAGTTCAGAGATCTGAAGTAATATGACAAACATATGCGGCCAGAAAAGACACAGCTAGATTAAAATTTTTTCTTCCTATATCCCAATTTCAAATATCTTAAGGGTTACATGCCACACATAGGTATTACATGGAATATTGCCTCTCATTTAAATAACCAGATCCTCACTCTGTTGTCAAAACTTCCTCTTCATATAGTTTGTACAATTAAACCCATGTAGAGGTTCTCCTTTCACAAGGAAGCCTCCATTGCATTGAACCCACTTTCCAGACATTAGCTTCCACCTCATGTAATATTCACTGCCAGATGTATTCCAAGCATACATATTTCAGCATATGCTTCCTGAGAACTGCATTTATCCTATGTGTCAATAAACAT
Source organism: Cabassous unicinctus (assembly GCA_029593785.1). NCBI lineage: Eukaryota > Metazoa > Chordata > Mammalia > Cingulata > Chlamyphoridae > Cabassous > Cabassous unicinctus. Next base: position 3,250 of record JAQZBX010100490.1, on the reverse strand, counting down.
TTTACTGTTTTCCCCTCTGTCCATATGAGGTGATTCTAATTTCCTGTCATGTTTATTACTGCATGTGACACAGCACATTACTAAGATCTTGCTTTATGAGTACATATAGAAACACAACTCCTAGTGCTTTCTAATATATCTTGGAAAAAGGCTACATCTTGATAGAGTTATTCTTCCATTTCCATAATCACTTCAAGTCCCATAGTTTGAACACCACATAGACTCACATTTCACTTTACTTTTACCAGATGACATTGACACCATAATAACCAGGTGAATGATGTAATTTTTAAAATATCACCTCAACTTAACACCATAATGTCTATTTATTCCTGCATTCATACACATTAGTTACTCCTGTCTTATTGAAGAAGGTTGTCACCTGATTAAGTTGAATGTCTCTAGCTAAATTCTTGTTTTTCCTGTTTCTTTTTGAAATCTGTGGTATCACAATCACCTCATCATTTAACCTTATTGTTTCTCTTCTATTGTGAACTCAGATGCCCCATGCCTATTTTGTGTAATGTGCCTTACTTTTCTTTCTTTCACAATAAATCTACATGAGCTCATTTACCCTTTTCTCAAACAGCTTTAAATGATGAGTTAATAACATCACAGACTTCCTCTTAAGTAAATCATGCTACCATCTCCAATAAGTTCCCCATGAATAATTCAAGTGTGTGTGCTTCAGCCTATACCTTGGAAGTAAAGAGAAATTGGACCTTTTGGGAACTTACTTTTTCTTAGACTCCTTGGACATTGAGTCCCTTGAGTATATTTAAGTTATTGTAGTCACTCCTTCCTCTTGTGTTCTGCATAACATTACTCAAGCAATATTGTTAGAACATCTCAAGGATGAATTGCAGCCCCCATTCTCTCCCATTTCTGTACTCTATCATGACAGTCTCACACATCTCCACAATTGCTTCAATTTATTCCACTTTTTGCTCTAAAATGACAGTGTACATCTCAATTTTCATAGATAGAGGCATAAAAAATCAAATATATCTCAAGACATTTCCACCACCATGATCCCAGAAATCTAAAATAAATTCTCTTCTTCTACAGCTTACACTCTGATTAACATAGATGTCAATCAAGATTAATGTAATCAGGTTTGCCACTTTAACCAAATATTTCCCTTCAAATTAAGTAATTTTAAGTTAGGACTCCTCCAGGCATCCAAGGATGAAATAAGAATTCATCACTCAGAAAAACTCAGTAAAATTATGTTAGCTATTATTTCAGCACTGAAGTAATTTTCATGGAAATCCCCTCAAACACTTTCCTACATCATACTCATATTCCTTCAGTCTCTGTTTTGTAATTCCATGGGGATCTCCTCAGTGAGCCCCAATCTAAGATATTGTTTGCCCTTCCAATGTCCTATATTACAATTCTACTATTCCTTCAGGTCACTCAAATAATTTTTCACTGTACATGTATTTGTTGGTTTGTTCATATCTTGGTCTCTTCCCCTGGTCTAACTGCATAAACCCTTCCTTGAATGGTAATAGATTAAATAAATTTCCCTTTGAAAATTACCAAACGATTATATCTCCAGAAATGCTGTATATCCACAAGTTAACCTGACCTCACATGCCCTGGGCCCAACTGTCTGCAGTCAAATTAAATAATGCATCCCCATTAAAATCACTTATAAAATAAATTAGTACTTTCCCACCTGGTAAAAATTCTCTCCCTTATTCATGAGAACACAAATGGACGGAGAGTGCAAGGACCCCAAGTCTTAATGAGACTGCTTTCACAGCATGTGTAGTTCAGAGCTTCTTTCTCTCTATAAAAAGCAACAATTTGATAGCAAACTCTCTTTTTTATGTAGTTGATAACATCATCAGTCCTATAATTCAAAAGACACATCTTGATTAACTCAGATGTTAATCTACTTAAGGCATACCTTTTGTCATTCACTTCCTTCTAAAACTCTCAAACCCAACCTTCCTGCTTTTTCAAATATTCCCCACACTTTTATGGATTTTGCTTGCTGTGGGTAATTACTCTAAAGTACCTATACAAAGAAGATTCACTAATCTGTATATATAAGAATAGAAATATACAAATATTTTCTCAGCCATCCATGTGACTCTATATAAATAGAAATATTTTTGCTGAAAAAATATACAAGGAAAGTTTTAATTGTTCTAGAATGTGCATATTTTACTATCAGGCAAGGGAAAGACTACCCAGGATAGGTCTTATTATGTCAGGTCTACATTCAAACTTCAAAACAATAGGGGTTCCCAAAAGAAATGATTAAGTTTCATTGTTGATTTTCCTATGAATAAGTTGGGTTTTAAAGACTCTTTTAAACTAAAATCATTATCAATGTATGCTTGTATAAGCTTTAGCAGTACATTCAGTTTATTTTTAATTTTAACAAAGCTTACAATTTTAGTAAGCACTTAATAATCACTGGCACTATCAAAGAAACTGCTCCAGAAAATATTTTTCCTTTATGACCATTCAGATGCATTAGTGTGATCAGAGCTGCATTCTATATTTTAAGGCACAAGGCCTATTGAATATAATTAAGCACTATGCATTGATTTCTATCAGAATATCCAGTTTGTAACATGTAGTTCAATAATCCATCCCCCAGATGAGCTGTTCCCATAAGTATGGATCTTTATGAAAAAGAAGGCAATGTCACATTTCTCAAAAAAATAAAAAATAAAAAATAAAAAATATATATTGTAACTTCTAGCAGGTATTAGCAGACTAATATGCTTATTTTCTTTTGTTTTTTAATCCTCAAGAGATATAAAAGAGGAAGCAATGGTAGTAACCGGGTAATACTAATCAGTACTCACTGACCATGGATTTTAGTGCACAAATTAAAACCTACTAGCAGCACCAGTAAACCATGACATTAAGAAAGCAAATACACTAAAGCAAAACAGGAACATAAGGAAAAAAACTAAGGCATTCACAGATAATATTTGTCAGTCATTTCCACTGTTTTTTTTTTTTTTTAAGATAAGCCAATTAATGAAAGAAATTGATGCCAGTAACTTTCTGTTTTTCTCTAACAATCTTTATTTTTCATTTTAGTCTCCCTAGAGCAGGCTTGAATCAAAGGTCTTTTGAAAAAATTGTGGAGGTTACAAGTCATTCCTTGACTATGATCTCACTTTGCTTAGTACTAATTATTTCTCCAGTTAATGGCAATAATGAGTTGATTACAAAATTATTCAGATATATCTTGAAAAATAGAAGAATAAATTATTTC
>JAQZBX010100489.1:0-11362 GCA_029593785.1 Cabassous unicinctus | reverse complement strand
TAGACTATTTTGGGGTATAAAAATACATTAAATACCTTTAACTACCAATTCGGCATAGTTTGATATTCCAACACCTCCTTCGGTGCGGATCATGCAGCGGTACTTGCCGGCGTCTCGTTTTGTCGTATTCACGACATTGAAGGACGCTATGAATCGCCGGGGTGTAGTCACCTTTATTTCCTTCAGGGGAGCCTCTCGTACATCGATGCCCTGTATAAATGGGGGCAGGGGGACAATGAAAAGAAACCATATCAGCTGTCATAGCAAAACATTCAGATACCCTACAGAATATCCTAGATGTTTATTTTCATGCAGACGTCGATTCAATTGTTTATTATCTAGGGGCAAGTGTTCCATGAGAACAAGTTGGCAAAGACACTGAAATTCTGCCACGGTCAATGCTTTAAAGATTGAAGGATGCAGAATTAAGTGAGTAGAAATGTTTTGCTTTTGCCCTTTCAAGATATTAATTATGTTTAATTAGCTCAACAAAGGAAGAGACAAAAGCATACGGAAAAATTCTGTATCTTGCTCTTAAACCATCAACATTCATAACACATTATTTTATTTTTTTCATGCTTGGCTAGGAAACAAAATTAACTCCCACATTGCCCTGTTATTGATCTCATTTTATGTATGAACAAATAAACAATTCATCAAGAATAACATTAAAAAGTATAATTTTGATATTAGAGTAGTCCATATTGTACCAGGCCAGCCATCAAAAAGCCAGCTAAAGGCCTGGAAACTAGTCCAGGCTTTATCATGTTCCTCCTTGATATACAAAACTAAGCAGTAATAGATGCTTAATAAATATCCATTGGTCCTGAAATGTAACAAGAGAGATGCTCCTCTCTACATCTCAGATTCCAAAGACCACAAAAAGGAGATTCCACCACTGGGACAGCTTTGTCTTTCACTATTCCCATAAACTAAGCAAGCCTTTTATTTATGCGCACTTGGGGATCTAGTCTATGTTTCCTATAGTTTAAAGCCCCAAAAGAAGTTTACAGATTTCATTTCTATAATTTATTACAAAGACCTTAAAGCTAATGAATGCCGCTGAGAACAATGTCTAGTTATTCGCTCAGCCATCATTTTGGGGATGCTACCCAGGTGCTATCACCAGGCTCACAATGGTGAACAAAAGAAAAACAGTTGCCGCGATGGTGGGGGCTTCAGTTTAGTTGGACGTTTAGGCTTGAAATGGATACATAAGCACAAATGAAGATGAGAAGGAACAGAGCAGGTGGCCGGTAGAAAGCACAATGTGGACCAACTTTAGGGATGGCGGCCTTGGGAAGCCAACCTGAGGAGCTGACATTTGACCTGAGATCGGAAGGGAAAGTAGAAGTTAACTAGGCCAAGGGGAAAGTGAGAGGGAAAGCGCATTCTACACAGAGGAAACAATCTAGAAGCCTAAGACCATGAGAAAGAACCGGAGGCTTTGGAAAAGGTTAGATAGCCAGTGGAACTGGGAGAGGCAGGCAGCCTCTGTGCATTTAGAGACTTACAGGTTATCATAAAAAGTTTGTATTTGGGGAGCAGATGTAGCTCAAGTGGTTGAGCACCTGCTTCCCACGTAAAAGGTCTTGGGTTCAATCCCCAGTACCTCCTAAAAAAAAAAAAGTTTGTATTTATAGGTATTCACATGCTAGGCTACAAAACAATACAACTCGTTTGTATTATTTAGTGATTTATATTATGCAAAGTCCTTGGAAAGCTTTGATCGTCTTTGGCAATACAGTCGTGAGTTTGGGAGTTAGGCAGACAGGGTTCCCAACTTAATTTGGTCATTCAAAGTTGTGGACTTTGGTAGAATATCACTGTCCTCTGTAAAGAGATGATAGGACTCACTTCCAGGGCCATTCTGAGAATCAGAAGAATCTATGCAAGGACACTCATACTTTGGGGTACTACCTTGAAACTCGCAGGATGGAGAAAAGGGGTTCCTGTGGGTCCTGCACTCCCCAGAGAGTCAGGGGCCAGGCTGTGCCAGCTCAGTGCTGCCTGTCCCCCCATTTCCTTCCTGGGGCAAAAGACGCCTGGGGAGGGTCATGCTAGGAGAGTTCTCTTGACAGCGGCAGACACATGGGGAGCAGGATTTCAATCAACACTCACTTTAGTATTATCTCCCCAGTCTTAAAATAGCTTAAAATATCATAAATCAGAATATGAAGTCCCATATGCGTCTTATGTATTTGTCATGTTTTTCACTAAATCCTATGAATTTGATCTGACAGAGAATGAGGTTCTAAAACAAAATAAAAAAAAAAATAAAAAACACATTAAAAACTAGGCTTATTTATTAATAAAACAGTAGAAAAGTCCCCCTCTGTATTTCATATATTCAGTCCCCCACTCTCACCCATCCAAAAAAATAAATTCATAAATAATCAAATTCAACCACTAGGAGCAACCTTAGACTTTACTACTCTATGAAATTGTTTGCGTTTTTCTCAAACTGAAAAAAAATCTAAACTCTGGTGTTTGAAAGAAAAAAAAAATTAAACACTAAAGAAAGGCAGGTTTCACATCAGTATTTGCTTTGTTTGTTAACAAGAACCACCACCAAAAAAAAAAGGGTCAAAAAATGGCTTCAGGGCCGTTTATTTACTTCTTTGTGATGAAGCTAGTCAGAATATACTTCTATGGCAATCCTGTCATATTTTTTCTAACAGAATATGCCTATCTCAAAGGAATGTTTATTCAAAAGGAATTTTAAAGTATGCACTTATTGACACCTCACAGCTATTCAAGGCTGTACCAAGGGCACTTGTGTTTAAGAAAATCTCCTTTTTAGATTTATATATATGTTGCGGGGTATTACTCAGAATTAATGTATCTTCATGTAACAGATTAATTGGAGCCTCAAACTAGCAACTCTCCACAGCTCTAATGAGTCCCACGAACTCTCAGGAATGAGCTGTTTTGTTTTTTTTTCCCAATCCCATGCACTTAGCCACACAGAAAGTTAGATTCAGTGTCTTTATGAAATCTAGCACATGGGAAGTATAAACCAAGTAGCCAACTAGCAATCATCTTAGCTTGGAACCTATACAGGCATCTTAAGCTATAACTTTTGCTGGAAATCTGCAAGCCGTTTTTGTAGGAAGTCATTCACGTGTACACCGATCCAAGCATTCATTCAGCCAGCACCCGGTGAAGATCTTTCACGAGGCACACACTCTAGCATATACCGGAGTCCAGAGTTAAAAGGACCATCCCTTACCTAACTGAATTTACAGGCTTGTTGGAAAAGTAGACAATTGGGCCATAACTACCAGATAGAGAAGTGAGATGCCCAACAGAGTAAACGCAGCAAAGAGAGTGGGGTCAGGGGCTTTCCAGGAAGCACTACTGGAACCTAGGCTCGAAGGGTGCAAGGCAGGCCAGGCAGGGAAGGAGGGGAGATGAGGTCCCAGCAGAGACAAGAGTTTGCAGGAGTCAAGAGCCGAGAGAAAGCATGGAACCGTGAGGGAAGTATACTGATTCCATACAGCTAGAACGGAAATGCTTCTCCGGATGGCAGGTGATGAGGCTAGAAAGATGAGCGGAACTTAGATCATTCCACTGAATATGAAGTGTCGAGGATGATAGTTGATCCTGATGCCAAGGAATGGAAGGGGTTGAGGCAAATGGGTGATAGGAGCACTTCTGTAAGTACTGTAATGGACTGCAGGAACGAGGGTAGAGGCCAAATGATGTCAAGTGAAATCGTATTTTTTTTTAAGAAATCACAGTAACAAATGACCAAAAGAGTGATGTTGACAGAGGGGAAGGGAAGGATTCTAAAAATATTTAGAAAACAAAATCAACAACAAGTGTATTATATTGCAGTGACACATTTCTCCTCTGGCAGACCCTTATCTCCTTGCGGTCAGGGATCATATTTATTTTGTGTACCCGGGTACAATATGAGTGGAATTCAAGAAATATTTGCTGACTCCAGGAACTACAACCTCAGTGGAAAAAAAAATTGTTTCATAGGTGGAAGAGAAAAATGAGGGTCTGTTAAATCAACAGATTTGTTCCCCAGCCCCTAAAATCAGACAACTAATCTCTATTTTCAAGAGAGAACAATAATGTCCAAACTCATCATGATTGTTAGGCAGAATAATGGGCCCCAAAGATGTCCACACCCTAGTTGCCAGAATCTCTGAATATGGAATCCTACATGGCAAAAGGGACTTTGTAGATGTGATTGAATGAAGGATCCTGAGATGAGAAGATGATGTTGGATTATCCATGTGGGTTCAATGTCAACACAAGGATTCTTATAAGAGGGAGACAGGGTGGTCAAAGCAGAAGGAGAAGATATAATAACGGAAGCAAAAGTTGGAGTGATGGCTTTGAACATGGAGGAAGGGGCCACGAGCCAAAGAATGCAGGGGGCCTCTCAAAGCTGGAAAAGGGAAAGAAACAGAATCTCCCCAAGAGTCTCCACAAGGAGCACAGACTTGCTGACACGTTTATTTCACGGCTTCTGACTTCACAAACTGTAGGGTTATAAATCTGTGCTATTTTAAGCCACTAAGTTTTTAGTACTTTGCTACAGGAACCTAACACAGTGACCATCAGGGGCTGTGGCTCTTTGAAGCTGTTCAGTAGTCATGTGTCCTGATTTGCTGGAGCCTCAAAGCAAATCTTTAGGGTTGAGTGGGGTCTTAGGCACTAGCATGAGTTATACTCAAAAGCCACCACTGTCCCTGCAGCTCAACAGCATAAAATTCTTGCTTTTGCACCCACTTCTCAAACATAAACTGGAGTTGAGGTTAAAACTTTTTACAATGAGTAAGTAAAATGTGCTTGGTGAAGTGATGGAGAGTGCAATGAGAGCAAAAACTGAGTGATGCAAGTAGATGCAATCTGGCCAAGCAGGACCAGAAGAGGGAAGCAAGACGGGAGCAGCAAATGTAGTTTCCAGAAAGCAGAACATTACAGCGGTCTTTGAGATACAAGATACACCGATGTTCCAGCATGATGCAAAGACCTGCACAAAAGTGCATTCTTAAGAAAAATGATTTTTGTATTCACTGTTTACCATAGAAAAAGCTCTCTTAAAAAGAGAGGAAGTAAACTCTATGGATATTATTTAAAACTGCGTAATCCTACCACTTAGAGATAAAGTCATCAATAATTTAGCATATAGTAGTTTATTTTCTAAATTAAACATAATTTTAAGTCAAATAAAATTTGAAATGGAGGTCCTCTCTTTCTCTCTCTCTCTATATATGGCTTTATATCTTTGTTTAATATCTATAGAATTCTTCATATCATTAGATACTTTTAAAATATGCATTTTTTTGTTTCCCACTTTATGACTGTAACCATTTTTATGTCAATGTCTCCCTATTGTTATATATTTAGATTACTTAAAATTTTTTTACTAATAAATTATGTCAAATTACTGTCTATTTTCTGAAAATAGGTTCTAAAAAGTAAACTTATCAGGTCAAAGAGAATGAACATGTTTATGTTTTTTTGGTGAATGGCTTTAAAAGATCCCAGAAATTTAGCATCTGTATAAGAGAACTCTGTTTTTTAATGAGCTCAGGAGATTGCTAAAAGTAAATTATTTTCCAAATCCTGTTGAATATTACAAATGCAGGACAGAGCTTGGACTCTTTACACTAATATTTCAAAACCAGTAGATAAGAGGGAAAAAATCTCAGCTTATCTTGAATAAGAGATCAAATATTAACAGGAATATTTCTATTTATTCTTGTGGTACCACACCCATGGATTTTACAGAACAAATTCAGTTCTTTCCTTATGAGATAGCATTTTTAAATTAAAATGATCAAGAAGGATAAATTTTTAATAATTTCAAGAATGATAAATTACCTCTCATTTCCTGAGATGCAGTCTGCACAAGACAAGGCTATTCCTTGAAATTCACACCTTCAATATTCACAAGTGGACATTTCCCCCGCCAAAAAAATGGGATATACAGACCAAATTAAGTAAAATTAAATGTGCTTAATCTAACTTAAGTGAAGAGCAGGTAGTACCACTGAAATGTACACTTAGAATTAGGGGCACAAGGCAATTTTTAAATATCTGTAAGATTAGTCACTCAGATGGATGCATATCATTTACATTTATGGCATTATCAGTAATTTAGTAGAAGTAGAAAATCACACTTTGAAATGTAAGTGAAAATAGCTGCCTGAAGATGGGAAGCTACTGTGGGTTCATTTAAGACAAATGAAATGACCTGAGAAAAAACTGAAGGAGACAGGAAAACAAAGGAGAGAAAATGGGAAGACTGAAAAAAAACGAAAGGAAGAAAGAGGAAGCAGCAAAAAGTGAGAAGCATAACATAGAAAAGGAGCAACAACAGTGAAAAGATGGAAAGTCCAAAAGAAATAGAGAAAATTGGGAGAAAGAACGGGAGAGGTGCAGTGCAGAAGTAGCAATCAAAGTAAGGTTAGGACAGGGAACAGCTCAGAAAGGAGGGCAGTGAAACTCCCGAACACAGAGGAGAAAGACAGAGTTAAAAATGGAAGAAAGGATCCCCTCCTTAGACGACATCGATTCTTTTCCTTTGAAATCCTGACATTTCTCACTTAATATTCTCCTTGATTCTTGATGCTGAAAATTTTGTCAGGTCTAACAGGAACTTTAGGTTCTACATTAGTGCAATCACTAGATAACAGGAATAAAGGAGCATTTCATAACTGGGTTAATCAAGGAGAAATGATGCAACGTCCTCAAAGAACTCGCATGTGTGTGTGTGTGTGTGTGTAAGAGAGAGAGAGGAGAGAGGGAGGATTGGAGGGAATCGGGGAGGGAGCTCACCCATCCCTTTCTAAGTGTCAAATTATATTTCGTGGACAACTAGGAAATGAGGCAAGCAAAGCAAGGCACAGTAACATCCCCTATGATATCTGTGTGGTCAAGATGGGAGCAAAATGGGGTATACACCAGGAAAATAAGGTGGACTGGAAACTCGTGACTGATCAGAGTCCACGCCTGCTTGTCAACATCCATGTTGAAGTACATCTTGGTGGCTTGGCACAAGGCTATCTCCTTACCTCTGACTTCTCCAACAGGTGTATTCATGAGGTGGTGAAGTCATAGAAGATGCGCTTGTCAAGGTACAGGCGGCAGTGAACGAGCCCATGGATGAAATAGCTGTAACATGGGGTATTTTTGGGACACTGGAATTGTCCTGCATGCTACTGCAATGATGGGTACGGGCCATTATACATTTTGTCAAAACTTTACCCGGTGCAAAGCGTAAACTATAATGTAAACTATAGACCGTGGTTAGTAGCAATGCTTCAATACGTGTTCATCAATTGTAACAAATGTAGCACACTAATGAAAGATGCTGTTAACCAGAAAAGTGGAGGGTGAGGGGTAAGGTATATGGGAATTCCCTGTATTTTCGATGTAACATTTATGTAATCTAAAGCTTCTTTAAAAATAATAATTAAAAAAAGAATGTGTTATAATAAATATGTGAACATTTTTAAAAAGGAGATAGAAAAAGAGAGCTACAAAGTTGAAACCGGCAAGAATCAATCAAAATATATGACAATCCTGTACGTCTCTGTGAAACCAGACTTTATCAACAGACAGCGGGAGACATGGCTGAGGGCTACCTTCATCATTAAAAGGGATGTCAAGACTGTGCGGTTGATATTTTTTTAAAAACTGAATTCACTTTTCAGCTGTACTAGTAGATATAAAGTATCTGAAAGGTGGTATCCTACCTCCCTGGGCTGGGAGAGCCCACCAGAGCACAGCCTTCCACCTGGGAACCCCCTTTAGGAGAAGGTATGTGAGGTGGGCTTGATCAGACAGAAGTGGGCAGGACGTGGGAAAAACTCATCTTCTTCATGGTCAAGGCACAGAAAGAGCTGCTAAGATCTGGGAAACAGGAGACTCAAAAAAGAGAGGACAGCCACCCTCCAATATTAAAGAAGACGCGTGTGAAATAGGAACCCGACTTGGGGCTCTAGTTCTGGTCCCTGTCACTTATATGAACTCTTGGGGTAAAATCTGGTTTGAGATTCAGACTCTGTTTTTAGATTTTTTAAAAAGCGTGTGCAATGTATTTTATATGGTATTGCAAGGAAAGTCTGGGACATCACCCCATAATCAGATGTACTGATATTTCTGCAGCAAAAGATATGGATATTGGCTCTAAGGAGGAAAAAGAAAGACCATAATTAGCTTCTATGCCTTCAGGTCAAGATTTGCCACCTTTTTTAAAAAGGGTGGGGTGGGGTGGGGGCAGTTTTCGTTATTAAATTAGATATGGAAAACATTTGGTTTTTTAGATTTTGGAATAAAGGCCAAGGGGTTGGAAATGAGCTCTGGAAGGCACACACAATCATCACCGACCTCCATCATCCCCCAGCACCCTGCTCGCTGGCTGGGCTCCAGCCACACCGGGCTCCAAGCTGCTGCTTTACCGCAATAGCTTGCTCCTTCCTTGGGGACTCTGCATCCCCTCTCCTGGAATGCTCTTCTCCCAATACCTGCATGGCTCACTCCTTCCTCTCCTTCCAGTCATTGCTCAGACTCATTCTCTGTGAGGCCTGACCTGACTCCTGCATTTAAAACTAAAGCATGCTCCTACCCGGCCATCCTGACCCCCTACAACCTGTCCTAGCATGTCCTTTTGGAAGAAACCCATCCCTTTCTAACACACTATGTGCTATGTATGCTACGTATTTATTAGGCCTTTGTCTATCTCCCCCTACTAGATACAAGCTCCACAAAGGCAGAGTCTTGGCCAAATTTCTGACTGCTCTATCTCTAACACAAGAAGCATGCCTGGCACATCAGGGGCATGCTTGATGATGACGGTAAAGAGGATCTGAGCATTGAATGGGTTAAATTTCAGATGCCTTTTGATGCCCAGATTCTCTTCCTTAGATCCGAATGAAACTGGGAAGCCCAGGAAACAGCATCTGGCACCGTTCTCTCTGATCTAGGAGAGCTGTGGAAAGGTACTGCATGCTCTTTCCTCCGCTGCCTTCCCACCTTGACAGGCACGTCCAGAGGTGGCAATGTGCTCAGCGTCTCGAGGGGACCACTGGGCATCTAGCGGCCCATGGAGAACCTTTGTGTTATTTTAGCAGAAAAAAAGTGAGGAAAATGTACATAGGGTCGAGATAGCAAATGTATCAGCCAGTTTTTTCCCGCTTTGCACAGTTAGAGGCAGTCTTGCCGAGAATGCAAACTCTACATTTTTAATAGCATTAGGGAAGCGCAATAATGGGCAAATTCAGATGCTTCTTTAGAATATTAGAGTTCCCTGTGAGACAGCCTAGGGCACAACTGTTGGGAACGAAAAAACCTTATATTGGATGCAAAGCATGTTGACTGAATGTCAGAGATGCTAGAAAAATCACCAATCCATCTTTTGTTAACTTTATAGAACAGATACAATGGCAATGCCTGGGCTGAAATGATCTTAGAGGGTTAAGTAGAGCTCTTTAGAAAATCATCTTTAAACGGGCACATATTTCAATTTGAGCAAGCTAGAAAAAGAAGTACTGATAGTTATTTCAATTAGATGTGCAGCCTTCTTTATGCAATGGACTAACTCTAGGACTTCTAAATGAGCAGTAATTTACCAGCAAAAAGATACATATTAAATCTTTCAGAAATAGTTTCGCAATAATCAGAGCAATGATTGAAAGAAATTGAGGTGTGGGAAGTTAGCAGCACTTGGACTAAATTAATCAATCCCAGGCATTTTGGAGCAGCTCTAAGAGAACAGGCTCAGACCCCAGCGGGGTACCTACCCTTCCTGAGCCGTCCAGGTGGGGATTAAATTGCACTTTCACTTATCCAATAGGGAAAATAGTCTGTAGTATTCCACTTTCAAATATGCGATTGAAATTTTTACCGCTGGGATCACTAATTACGTCAGCGGGGCCTGGAGAAGTTTTGTTTAAAACATCTTACGTAATCTAAATCCAATAGTAATTGAGTACCTCAACAAAATTGCTTTCTGGAGGCCACAGTTTTATTTTAAATAAAAATTAAGACAGTGCAAACCTTTGAATTACTGGGCTATAAACAAGCTAACCCAAATATTTATCAATTTAGAATAGTTACCAGAAGCTCTCAATGATCTTATCATTATACAATCAATATATATTGGCAATATACTTTAATTGGTTAATGTATATGGAGATAGCCAAAGTAATACACAGATGCCCGTCGTATAGGCAAGTTCCAGTAGAATTTGATTATAGAAATTTAGAATCTCAGCCTGATATTTAGTCATAGCTCCTTTCTTTATATATGTGTAATAACTGTAAAAGGAAATAAAACAAAATGTAGTAGGCTAAGAGATTTAAAACGGAGTCAGAGAGCCCTACATATAGAAAGGTCCTTACACCACTCCTGAAACCATATCATAAGTGAAACTTAAAAACTTAAAAGAAAAACCTTCCCTTTCTGGGAAAACAAAACTTATTTCTAAAACATCCCCTAATTAACTCCTCCTCCTTCCTCTTCCTATTCTTCCCTTTAAATGCCCTAACTAACCCAGGAGGAGGCATAATTTGGGATACTACCTAAGACTGTTTTCCCCAAAATGCAATTCTAATACATCAAATAAATGCTTTTATTGCATTACAGCTTATTTTGTTGTTTCTTGATCAAGATCACATTACTTAACCAACCTTTTAAAAATTTTTTAGTTCATTGAAATAATATAGGATACACCTAACAAATTCAGTAAAGATGCCAATAAAATTAGCAGTCCTTTATTCCTAAAAGCAAATATTCAATTGTTGCCCAGATTAACCCAGCCACATCAAATTAAGGAGCCCAACACTGATGGCTATTGCCTCTTAGGGTAAAGAGTTGGGTTTACCAGGCTAACACTCAACCCCTTTTGCATCAAAGCTGTAATTAAGGCAATCTAGTGGGAAGCGGGTGTGGCTCAATGGATAGAGCTCCCGTTTACCATATGGGAGGCCCCGGGTTCGCTTCCCGGGGCCTCCTTGTGAGGGCAGGCCAGCCCGTGCAGCGCGGTGGGCTGATGCAGCAAGACGTCACAACAGGAAGCAGGTGTGGCTCAATGGATAGAGCTCCCGTTTACCATGTGTGAGGCCCCGGGTTCGCTTCCCGGGGCCTCCTTGTGAGGGCAGGCCAGTCCATGCGGTGGGCTGATGCAGCAGGACCTCACGGCAGGGGGGAGATAAGCAGATATGGAGAAAACACACAGCGAATGGACACAGCACACACAAGCAGCAAGGGGGGGATAAATAAATAAATAAATAAATCTTTAAAAAAAAAAAAAAAGGCAATCTAGTATGAGAAGAATGGCAGTGCTTGTGTTATCATTTATGATCTGAAATACTAGGCTAATAATCATAAACAT
>JAQZBX010100488.1:0-11371 GCA_029593785.1 Cabassous unicinctus | reverse complement strand
CGGGCTGGCCTGCCCTCACAAGGAGGCCCCGGGAAGCGAACCCGGGGCCTCACACATGGTAAATGGGGGCTCTATCGATTGAGCCACACCTGCTTCCTGTTATGAGGTCTTGCTGCATCAGCCCACCGAGCCACGCGGGCCGGCCTGCCCTCACAAGGAGGCCCCGGGAAGCGAACCCGGGGCCTCCCATATGGTAAACGGGAGCTCTATCGATTGAGCCACACCCGCTTCCCTCATGCACTCTTAATACCCAAGGAGGTTGCTTCAATTTAGTCTCAAGAAGACCCAGCTTAGCTCTGTGCAGTTCCAAGCATGCAAAAGCAGTCCTGTGCTCCTAAGGTGTCTTAGCTGATTTATAGGTTAGTTACATTTTGCCCTGCATTTTTTAAGTGGATGAGCATTTTTAGGTATATTTTATAGTATTGTGAGAAATATATTTTCAAGTAGATAAATTAAATCAAGAGTACAAAATAAATCCTCTTAGAACAGGGGTTTTTAACCTTTTTTGTTCCACGGTCCTCTTTGCAAGTCAGGTGAAAAGTATGGACCCCTTCTCAGATGGTAGCGGCAGAGTTTTATGACCCTCAGCATCGGAGGTCAGAGAAAATAAAGATAGCAAGTTGATTTCTTTCAATTAAAGCTCATGGACCCCCTGAAATCTTTCCACAGACCCTTTGGGGGACCATGGACCCCTGATTAAGATCCCCTGTCTTAGAAAAATAACTTCCTACTTATATAAATCATGCTAAATTTTTAGTATTTTGGGCCAAAAGTTGAGTATTTTTGTTTGTTTGTTGCTTATAAATCACTTTTTTATAATGAGTAAGATGAGTTATGAGAAGGAATAGCCAATTTATACCTTTAATATAGCCAAGCTGTTGATTTGTTTTTAAATGAGCAGAATGATTTTGATTATTTATTTACCTTGGAATGTTAGGTTCAGTGATAAGATGCAATTAGTTAACACCAGTGCCAAACATTTTTCTAACTGAAGAGCTCTCATTGGTCATTTTCATTAGGCCCAGAATCTTCCATGATTTCTACAGAAGTGTTCTCCAAACTAATCACTCCCTTGTGCAGATCAGATGTGCCTGAAAACAGGATCAACTTTGCATTAAAAATTTGTTTGTTGGATATAATTAATACTTTTAATCCCTTTACACCCTACATTTTGAGTGACATTTTTGTTTCTGACATTCCTTAATTTCAAAAGAGTCCAAATAAAGTTAATGGAATCCAAAGAAAAAGGGGGGAAGCGGGTGAGGAAGAGCTCCTGGTAAATTAAATACATTCTGTGTTGTACACTCCCAAAGATGCCACCATCCGTTCACTCCTTCTCTGACAGTGGCCTGAGACAGCTAGGACAGCTTGGCTTTGTGGCCCTTTAACTGCCTGATTGCTGGGAACACAATTTTTGAAGGTCTGTGCCTCCTAATGAGATTCACTGGCCGCCTCCTCTCCTCGGTGGGGTGGATGTGCAGTGATAATGAGTCATGATAAAGGTATGTTCCCTGAACTAAATTTCAATGTCTCAAGCAGCATTTTAAACAAAGCCTGTAATTTCAGGGTTTGGTTTTGATCTCTGACAATGATAAGCTTGTCTCTCCTTTTAGGCTCATTAGAATTTACTGGCTCCTTTCTGATTCATCAGCCAGTTCTTGTGTGAAGAATGATTCATGAATCAGGGAAGAAAAAGTAATTTGAATAAAAAGAGGAAGTAGGTTGATTACAAATCCTTCTTTTATAAAAATCCCACACATTAGTTTCAATATGCTAGATAAAAATTAAAAGGTGACCAACATTGTATAATGTGAATCTGAGATATTTGGAAATTCCTGTTACTATAATGACTCTCGCCTCTACCTGGGGACATGTTTGAGGATGAACACTTACATTTCACCTGAGGCTCTTTAGAGTGAACAACAAATAATAATATAAATTAAGATCCCAGTGCTATTATGATTATCAATGAAAACTTATTATAATGAATATTACCTAGTATCAATCCCTTACATCCTAATTTTGAGTGACATTTTCACTCCTGACATTTTAAAAATTTCAAATGGAGTTCAGAGAAACTTAATGAAATCCAAAGGAAACAAAGGAAAAAGGAAGAGCTCCTGGTAAATAAAATACACTGTGTTGTAGTCTCCCAAAGAAGACCACCGTCAAGTATTTCCCTCCCTTTCCTCACTGAAGCAGTATACTCTGTTCTCCTTTTCCTTTGAATCTGGATGTATTTTGGACTTGTTTAGACCAACAGAATATGACAGAAGTGATGCTGTCCTATAATGGGGGCTAGCCTTTAAGAGGACTAGCAGTTTCAGTGTCCCCTCTCTAGGAATCCAGCCACCATGCAAGAATTCCAATTATCCTGATATGAGAAACCCCAAGCTGGCCAGGTGGAGAGGCCATGGGGAGAGACATATTGAGCCAGCTTGATTGGGGCATCACAGCTCTGATTCCAGACATATAAATGAAGTAGCCCTCTTGTATTTTCCAGCCCCAGTAGAAATCACACAGAGCAGAAAAACTGCCCAGCCCAGATTGCAGAATTGTGAAAAATAATCTATTCTTATTTTAAGTCACTATGTTTTGAGGTGGTTTATTACATAGAAATCAATAACTGAAACACTGATTCGAGTGTCCTCATTATTCTCAACATCAAAATTGTAGGTATGTCATTATCATTTTAAATTTTATTGTTTCCAGAAACATTCAGGGTTTATAAATAAAAATGGAAAAATACAATATGATTTTTTTTCTTAAAGCAGAACTGAGGTTTTGGCTTAGACAAAGTAAAAGTGATCGTGCTTGGATAGGATCCAGAATGACCAACATAACAGGTTTCACATGTCCTTGGCAGTAAGCTGCTTGTTTGCAGTCTACTCCCAAGTTTCCATTACTGAAAAGAAAATAAAAAACAATACCTAGGGACCTAAGGAATACCCTAGAGCTTCTCACTATACAATGAAAAATCTCTTTCACTTGAACTTGAAAAACCTCTGTGAGCCCAGATTCCAACAAACTTTCCATGTTTTGCCAATAGTGGTGGGAGAAATCTCAGTTATTTCAAAAGAACTTTTGGATGTTCATCCTATTCTTAGACTTATATCTATGGCCTCAATCTTCAAAGATTCAAATTGGAAATCTTTGAGCTAGAAAGATGATGTGTATTCATTCAATGTTCATTCATTTTCTTTGGTTTTCAATTTATTATTTCAACTAATTGAAAAAATAAAACCAATTTATTGTTGGTTTTGAAAACTTTTGAGATTTGTTACTGTTTCATTAAAAATTCCTACAACAGCAAAGAGGATGTAGCTCAGTGGTTGAGTGCCAGCTTCCCATATACAAGGTCCTGGCTCAATCCCTGGTACCTCCTTAAAAAAAAATTTCCTAAAACAGTAATATCAGCAGCAGCGACTGCACATCCACAAGAAAAGTAAAACTCCAATCATGGAGTTGAGAGAAAGCTTAAATTTCTGTTTAAACCTTGGATTTGCATGAATAAACAAAAGGGACTGATGATTTGTGGCAGAGCTGGGCCTTTCTACAACTCAAGTTTCCTGGTCATCTTTACTTCAGTGATTTGCCTTTTACCTAGTCTCAGTTGAATACCGATGAGGACACAAGTAGTTCCCTATTCAGGCTATTTCACTACTAAACTGTTAAGTTCAATTAGATTTGTTTTCTAGATAGGCACAGAGCAGAGAGCATGGCTATTGTGGGGTTGAAAGAAAGAGGAAAGGCCTGAAACTGCATGTGAGCGGCAGGTGTGAATTTGCCTGGGCCCTGGTTATTGTTGTCATCATCATTACCACCATCACCATCATCATCATCATACCAATTAATATTCACCATATGCCAGGCACTGGGCTCAACATTTAATATGTATTAGCTCAATTTTCAGAAGGACCCTGTGAATGAGGTATCATTATTCCATAGAGAAGAAAATCAGGGGAAAGAGAGGCTTAGAAATGTGTTCAAAATTCCCAAAGCTGGGCATTTTCGGGACATTGGAATTGTCCTGAATGATGTTGCAATGACAGATACAGGCCATTACAAGTCTTGTCATAATTTACAAAATTGTGCGGGAGAGAGTTTAAACTATAATGCAAACTATAATCCATACTTAGTGGCAGTGCTCCAATACATGTTCATCAATTGTAACAAATGCACCACACTAATGAAGGATGTTGTTAATGTGGGAAAGTGTGGGAATGGTAGGGAGTGGGGCTTGTGGGAATCCCCTACATTTTTTATGTATCATTTATGTAATCTAAGTATCCTTTAAAATTTTAAAAAAGAGTAGTTTTTTTAAAATTCCCAAAGCTGTTAAATTGTGGAAAAAGATTTTGAACCTCAGGCCACTCCCAAGCTGTCCAAAGTTACCAGTACTGCTTGCACCAATACATCCCCATTTTTAGGTATTTTTAGGTATTTTTAGGTTTTCAAAACTCTTATTGATAATAACACAAAGATTAAATTAAAATAGAGAACTCTAATTCCATAAAAAATGTTAGACTTTATTTCCCAGAAAGAATTAGAAGTGATCTGGACTAGAAAATTATTCCTTAATCTTCTACTTCATCTTCTGATTTCCAAGAAACACTGCACCTTCTCTTTATGGTGCTGAATCAGCCCTAATTTTCCTCACTATTTTCATATGTGAGACAGGTTTAATAATAATACTTAAATATACAGGCTGTTTGAAGAATTAAATGATAATTTATATATTTAGTACATTCCCTGCAATATACTAAGCACCCAATATGTGTTGGTATTTTTATTAACATAACTCTTTAAATATGTAATTGGTGCAAAATATAGTCAGGTTGTTAACTCCTTTGTTCTGGACACTTCCTAAATATCTCCCTAACATGCCTTCCACTTTATTTTTTCATAATTAGTACCCAAATTCTATCCCCCATCATCTCACACTTGCAACAAGGTGAGTTACAATCATTTCACTATTGCAACAGTCTTGAGACTGATACGCCTTGGCTCTTGTCTGTCCCCATTCCACATTGAAGCTTTCTGAAAAGCAAAATCGATCACATCATTAAAATCATCCCATGGCAAATTCCTAAATGATGTATACAAAGTCCTTCTTGATGTGGGCCCTGCCCACCCACTCCACCTCACCTCCCACCAATTCTCCATATTAGCTTTCTATATGTCCCAGAGATAATGAAGGATGTGCTCTTGCTTGAAATTGACACGATTTCTCATAAGTCTGGAATTAAACAACACACTTGAATTCACTCTCATTTGTTGAATTCCTTACTTATGGGGAGCGGGGCGGGGAGGAGAATGGAATTGAAATTAATTTCCACTGTGATACAATCTTAATTCCCTAAGTGTTGCCCAAGCGATATAACCAGAAATAGGTTGGCTTTTATAATGGGAATTTATTAAGGTAGAAGCTTACAGTTCTGAGACTGTGAAAATGTCCAAACCAAAGCAGCATCAGAGATACTGTCTCACCAAAGATAGGTTGTTGGTGATCCTGAACTCCTGCTATGTGGCAAGGCAAAATGGTGGCTGGTCTCCGCCTTCTCCTCCAGGCTCACTTTGTCCCTGAACTTGGCTGTGGGTGATCAGGCATATGGCTCATCTCTCCCCTCTCCTCTGGGCCTCATTGCTTCAGCTTCAGCTACTCCACTGATTTCAGCCTCTGGCCTCTCTCTCAGCCTCAGAATTTCTCTGTCATTCTGCAGCTGTGAGGCAGAAAGTCCTCCCTCACGTGGCAGGGTAAAATGGCAGCTCTCTTCCTCTCTCCTCTCTTCTGTTTATATAGGACTCCAGTAAGAGGATTAAGACGCACCCTGGGTCCTGCAATCTAATCAAAAGCTCCCATTTGCAAAGGGTTTACAGGCACAGGAATGGGTTTTCTTTAAGAACAGGATTTTCTGAGGTCCACAATAGACTCAGACCAGCACAGATACCCTACATGAATAGGGTTCAGAGGGGGTGTTAGTGACATGTAAATTTCAAACCAATATCTAAGAGCATCACAATTGCATTTTTGCCCAAATGCATTGTATACTTTTCAACCTTTATTTTGGTTGGCATCTCCTGTTGACATCTGCATACTATTGTCATGCCTCAGTTTGACCCAGAAAGGCAATGAAATATTCCTAATTGCTTATAATTTTTGCTCCTAAGTGTGATGGTTAGTCTAACGTGTCAACTCCGCCAGGTAATTGTGCCCAGTTGTTTGGTCAAGCAAACAGTGGGCTAATTGTAATACAAGGACAGCTATGGACTTTAGTCATCAGTGAGTTTATTGCATAGATGGCTGATTACATCTACCATCAACCAGGGAGATTGCCATCAGCAATGAGTGATGTTTTATCCAATCACTTGAATGCCTTAAAAGGGGAAGTGATTTCAGCATTCAGAGAGAATTTTCCCAGCTCATCTTTGGACAGCCAACGACTCCTGGAAACTCATCAAGGACCTTCATTGGACTTTCATTGGAGCCCCTGGTTTGTGGCCTGCCTGGAGAATCTGGACTTGTGCATCCCCACAGTCATGTGAGAGAATTTTATAAAATCTCGTGCTATTTACAGATTTCTCCTGTTGACTCTGTTTCCCTAAAGAACCCTGACTAATACACTAAGCTAAGTGAGTTGCCCATATGTTTCCTTGCAGTTTTTCTCAAAATTAAGAAAAAGTTTAAATTTTAATATTCTTGGCATGCCCTGCTTTTTAAAAGGACTTCTCCCCCTGCCCCTGGATCCTATTTTATTTATCCTGGAAAAATTACCAATAAGGAATTACGTTATACTTCTTTGAAATCTACCTAAAACAGTTGTTCATGTATATGGCTTTGATCTAAGAGCAAATTAGCTTTTTCATTATTTTATGGATGGCTGAAGTCTTTCAACTCTTGGCTTATGAAAATACAGTCTAACATTTTTAATGTGTCTCTCTAGAATTTATATTCAATCATTGCCAAAGAATGATATATAAAACTTGGCTATAGAGTAGAAAAATCAGATTTTGAAAGCTGTTTTATCTTGAAATATTTATGGTATTGACGACACTATAGTTAACTGGGTCAAGTCGTCACCTCGATTGGCCTCAACATGGTGAACTGTCCTATACCACAGCTCTCTCTAATCAGCCAAATCCAAAGTTTTAAGGTGTAAACTCCATTCTTGATTTGCAACTTTTTACATGTGTTATTTATTGCCTGTTCTCATTATTTAAAGTGACTTCCAATTTATGATTCAGTGTCTGCACAGTACTTTAAATATATATATAGTCACAAAATAATAGTTGTTATGATAGCATTGTAATTATTAATCAAGACTGGTATAGTATTAAAAAGAATATCCAGAAAGTAAAGAAAAATAAAGTCATTGGGTCTAGGGAAATAGGAAATGGGGCCAAATAATATGGGAGATTAGCAATTGCATTATACATTTCTTTAAAAATTTATAGTTGGCATAGTGCCTTTGGTCATATTGCCATACTTAATAGTTTACATGTTATAAAACTCAGAAAGCTGAATGAAATTTTTACAATATGTAGTTTTCTAGCAGAGGAAATCTGTACCAAATCAAAGGTGACGGTAACATTTGAATTTCACTGGGCTAGAAGTTAGCAACAAACTTTGCCAGATCTTTTCACACAAGTACTCCTTCAGTTGCCTTACCACAACTAAAATGGCCTGCCTCATAAAATATTACTTTCCTTGCAACCAGTTCCAAGAGGACATTCCTTCCAATTAATAAAACATGAGAAATAATTTTGTTCTTTCCTATACTTCAAGCCCACTATTTCCCTCCTTAAAATTTTTTCATATGTTTAAATTGATGTTTTTCTTATTCATATTTATTGTGGTTACCATTTTTCTTGATGTGCTCCTGTCCTGGGTTACCATTTTCCTCTCCACATCTCACTCTGAACACAATCTCTCTCTGTCCTCTTTTCCTAGTTCCTTGTTCCTCCTTGTTATTTAACCTCATTGTGATCCTTCACTGTCCTTGCAGAATCCCTTTTGGAACCTGTGACAGGACATTACAGTAATATTTTCACTAGCTCTCTTAATTTCCTCACCAACTTGGCTTCTGCCTTAAACAATTTTGCCAATCACTAGTCCTGCCTATACTGCACAGCTCTCTTCTTTTTACCTGCCAATCAGAGCTACTCTGTAATGGATACAAATTTATTCTTAATAATCCGAATGGGACTATCTCTGCTTCTCAAAAATCATTTGGATTATCTTTTATTGATTTTTTATTAGAGTAGTTGTATGTTTACAGAAAAATCATGCATAAAATAGAGTTCTAAAATATCACCTTATTAAGACCTTGCCTTATAGTACATTTGTTAAAATTAATTAAAGAACATTTTTATAATTCTACTGTTAACTGTAGTTGATTGTTTAAAATAAGGTTTACTGTGTTGTATAGACCTATGTTGTTGTTTTAATTTTATTCTATCAATATATATAAACCTAAAGTATCCCTCCTTTAAACATATTCAAATATGTAATTCGGTACTTTTAATTACATTCACAATGTTGTACTACCATCACCGTCATCCATTACCAAAACCTTCCACAAACCAAAATGGAAACTATACAATTGAAGCACTAACTACCCATTCCCTACCCTCACCATGGCCCCTGGGAACCTATAGACTAGTTTCTGACTTGTGAGTTTGCTTATTCTAGTTATTTCATATCAGTGAGAACATATATTTATCCTTTTGTTGTCTGACTAATTTCACTCAATGTGATGTCTTCAAAGTTAATCCATATTGTCGCATACATCAGAACTTCATTTCTTATTATTTTTGTTTTTTTCCTTTTAAGAAGCTTTAAATTGCATAAATGTTACATCAAAAATATAGGGAATTTCCATATACTCCACCTTCTCCCGCTCCCATACATTCCCACATTAACATCTTTCATAAGTATGGTACATTTGTTACAATTGATGAACACATATTGAAGAATTTCTACTAACCATGGACTATAGTTTACATTTTAGTTTACACTTTGTCCCACACAGTTTTGTAGGTTTTGACAAAAAGTTTAATGGTCTGTATCCGTCTTTGCAATGTCCATGAAGGACAATTCCAGTGTCCCAAAAATGCTCCCATATGGCAACTATTCTTCCCTCTCCCTCCCCTCAGAAACTCTGGTGGCCACTGCCTTTATATCAATGATACAGGTTCTTCCATTGCTAGAATAATAATAAGACTACTTTAGTCCATGGTTGCATTCCCCCTTTATGTTTGTTCATTCCTCCATCTTGAGGATTTGAGGATGGTGATGCCCACTTGAAAGGGGGCTTAGATTCCATGGGACGGATGGAACTGTCTTGCTTGCAGTTGTAGATACTCTCTGTTTCATTGGGATGGGCATTGTTCATTATCATCCTTTTGTTAGTTGTCCTGGGTGAGTCCAATGAACTGGAGAGTAGGTGTTGCAACCCTGCTGAGGTTCAGGGCTCAACAGGCAGATGAGCAAACCAAAAATTTAAGTCTCTGGGACATATATTTAATAAATATAATTATAGGTTCAAGTAAAAGGGGAAGAGCCATGTATAGTAAAATTATAAATGAGTCTAACTGTTACATAGGGGAGCATATATTCCAAAGTAAGGAAGTGTCGAATTCCTGAGATTGTCTGCCCTGCCTGTAGGGTCTAGATATCTCTAGAGCCCCCAGGAGCCCCGCTGTTTGAGGGACTGTTTACTGTGCCAGTCAATGAGATCCTCCTGATATGTGTGTAAGCATAACCTCTGAAATGACCTCCTGACTCACTTTGAAATCTCTTATCCATAAAAACTCTTCTGTATTTAATATTTCCCCCTTTTGGTCAAGGTCTTTTTCCAGATGCATCTCTAATCAGTGCTTGGTAATAATCCCTCAGTGCCAGGGAGGCTCATCCTCAGGAGTCAGGTCCCATGGCATGGGGAAGGTAGTGAGTTTATACGTTGAGTTTGGCTTAGAGAAATGCCACATTTGAGCAACAAGGAGGCCTTCAGGAGGTAACTCTTAGGCAATATATAATACTAGGCTAAGTTTCAATTTCACAAGAAAGGGTTCATAAGTAGAACTACCAGTATCAAGGGCCTGACATAATGGCCTGTACTCTTTCTCTAGGCACTGCCCATGTACTTGGGGGATTCTTGATGCTCTGTTAGAGAATGTAGCAGGACATCCCAGGATGGGAATTCAATATTCTTTCAGATGTTGTGTGGGTCTCCACCCACTCCCCCCATCACCAACAGCCTGCACCAGTGATTCTCCTCTGTCACAGTTGTGACCCTTCTTTAATCCAAAACCTCCACAAAACAAAGCCAAAAAAATAAAAATAAAAATAAAAAAGAACTAATAATTATAATAATAGATAACAAATAAAATGCAAAAATAAAAACTAAAAAAAAATTTTTTTTCATTGTGTTTTTCATCACCGTTAAGATCTGTTATCTTTTCTGTAGAGTGACAGTTTCTTCCATATAATCCCCTAGTTTTTTACTTTATCTTCAATAATGCTTTAGGTTATAGAAAAGTCACATAGAAAATGTAGGGGATTCCCAATACCCAACCCCCTCCCACTCTCCCACTCTCCCCTATAACATTTTACATGTCTATGGTACATTTGTTACAATTTATGTACAAATATTGAAGTATTGCTACTAACCATGGTCAGTGGTTTACATTATGGTTAACATTTTGCACCATACACATTTAAAGGTTTTGACAAAATATAAAAAGTCCTGTATCTGTCATTGCAAGATCATGCAGAACAATTCTAATGCCCTAAAAATGCCCTGTGTTCCCTATATTCTATTCTTCCTTTCCCTTCCCCTCAGAACCTATGGTTACCACTAGGTTTCAATTTTTGAAGAATAAGGTTCATAGTTACATGCAATGATATTGAGAGCTTGACATATTGGTCTGTTTTCTTTTATTTGGCACTGTCTGTGTTCTTGAGATATTCTTGCCCCTCTAATTGAGAACATAGCAGGATTTCCCAGCATGAGAGTTTAATATTTTCTTGTTTATTGTGTGGGTCTCCACCCACTGAGATAGCCCACTATGACAAGATGAACACTTTCATATTTCATCGAGGCATGCCCCAAGTGTGTCCTATCCCACATATACCCCCACCCACCCCTGATTTCCTGCACCAGTAACCTTCCCCTGTCATATTTGCCAAAAGAACATTCCCACCATTGTAGTTTTAACCACCGACCTGCAAATACCCATAGTTAACCTGTTCCTTCCACCACCCCTCCCCCCTGTTCCATGGAAAGTCCAACCCAAACCCTCCACCCTACTCCCCCTCACATTCCTGCACCATCGAATCCAATCACATCATTGCACCACTATCACCCCC
>JAQZBX010100487.1:0-11370 GCA_029593785.1 Cabassous unicinctus | reverse complement strand
AACACAACAATATGTTAAAAATTGGCATCATAATGCTAGTGAGCTATGGCATAGTCAGGAATATATAGACGAGCAAATTAATAATAGGCTTAATGACTTAGAAATGGCTCTTACACAAATGGGAGATCAGGTATATAATCTAAATTTAAAACAAGGTTTGAAGTGTAATTGGAATGAAAGTGCTTTTTGTATCACTCCTCTCCCATAAAATGATTCCCATTATGAATGGGAAAAAATTAAAAGTCATTTAATAGGTCATCACACAAATTTATGTATAGAACTTACAGATTTGCAAAAAAGGATTTTGAGCATGTCCCAGAATCAACTTACTACGCTTCCAGGAGGCGAATTTTGGCAATCAGTGACAGATCAGTTGAATAAAATGAACCCCCTGCATTGGTGGAAATCAACTTCTGTACTTGCTAACTTTGGTATAGTGATAATTGGTGCTCTGCTACTCTTAATTGCATTAGGAGGCATTCGCAAAGCCCTGCTGTCCTGCATTAATAGAGCTGAGAAAACCAGCCATGCCAACAACTTGATTCTGCTTAAAACCCTTGACTCTTGAACTCCTGTCCATGGAGACTGGCTGGTGGCCAAAGACGGGTAAGGTCTTCAGAGGAGGGCAACCTAAAACAGGCACAGTCACCCTGGACAAAAAACAAAAAAGGGGGAATTGTTGGAAAAGAAGCTGAGAGCCAGAGCATCAAGGGTTAAGCATTTAAAAAGCATGCTTGCTGGAGAAGAAACATTAAGCAAATGCCTCCAAGGTCTCTGCATACTGCAGATGTCAGTAGGAGGAAGCAGAGCAGGATGATCCCACCACTAAGAAGTTACTGTATAAATTCCTAAGAAAAACTATCAAGTAATACAGGAACCAGCAGCTCTCCTACATGCCAAGCAGAGGAACTAGTGAAGGACGCCCTAATTTTGTTATCAGCTTTGTAGTATAAAAAGCAGCTTCAGCCTAAATAAACTTGCCTCCATTCCACATGGAGTGACGTCCCCTGATCCCAATCTTTCTCTGGATCATTCCCGGCATTGTCTACCTCCACGTTGATTTACAACACTACAGTGTAGATTCTGCAAAGGGCTTGTAACTGTGAGGGACAGTTATTTTACCATTTGTTGTGAAATGCATGTTTTATGGTTCTTTTTCATATTTTAGGCACTTTGAAGGTATTTAGAAACATATAATGAATTGATATGTACTTTTATTTTTACCTACAGATATATCAGAATTGAGAACTTAACATGCTAAAGAAGACATCAATTACAGAATTCATTCTTTTGGGACTTACGGATGACCCAGACTTACAAAATTATGATTTTCTTCTTTGGGAAAGAGGGAGGAAGGGAGGGAGGGAGGGAGGGAGGGAGGGAGGGAGGAAGGAAGAATTTGCTCTTTGCTTTAAGAGAATATGTAGCAGCTTTAGACAGACATTTCAAATGCTACATGAAAATAAATTAACCTAAAGAAAAATGCACAGAAACTGACACCTAAAGAATGGAATGGGCCTCGATTTTGAGAGGTAGAATACAGTTCTTCAAACTTTTATTTTTTTGTAAATGGCTTTGCTTCCACGTTACTCATATCCCTTATTCTACATAGTCAGATACACAGAATCTGTATGGGAAAAATAGCTGGGAAACAATGATCTTCTGTGAAGATAGGATATTTTAAGCCTTCTAGGTTACTCTTCCATCAACTTAGCTTCATCAGAAATATTTATCTACATCCCTGATAATGCACTCCTGATAAACAAGAATTGAGAGAAGAGTAGGTGTTGGTGAGGGTGACCTACTCTAAGGGAATGATATAAACAGAGTTATTAAGATTGACAGATGCATTATAAAATTTCATTAGCTAATAGAGGGAATTGTGACATGATTTAAAAAATCAATGAAAATAATATACAATTAATGCAGGATTTATTCAAATCTGATAATATGCAAAAATATCAAAACAACATGATTTTATTAGCCCCAAAATGAATAAGGAGAATCCAAGGACCAATTATGCATCTTTGCTGTAAGCAAATAATTACTCTAAGTAGCTCGTGCTAATAATTAGTAAGAATGAAAGTGCATTGGAAATAGTGTGAAATTAAAATTAAAAATGAAAAACTAAATTTTTAAAAATGATAGACAGTAAAGATGTATGGAAATTAAACAGTAAAATTTACAGCTAATTAATAAAAAGGACTTCTGAAATTCTAATACTGTAAATATGGTGATTAAAATTTAACAATTATAAGTTAAAAATATTCCTAATTCTAATAAAACATAGTAAAATTGTGTAATTGAGTTATACTAAGATTTTAATGGTACTATGTGCACTTAGGTAATAGAACATTTAAAAATCAGAGAAAAAATATGAATTAGCAAATTTTCATGAAGCTGCAAAAAATTTAATATGTGGTGCCTCAAAAATATTTCCAAGATTTTATGAATATCCTATTTTAAACTTTAAATGCATGAAAGTTCATTTAGAGTATGTGTTCAAGCAAATTGTCACAGACCATAAATTAACTGATAATATTATAGCTATTAATTTATAAACTACCCATAACATACATACACAGGTCCTCTATAAAATCTTACTAAAATGAATCAATGTAATAAATAAAAACGTAATAGTACAAGGTGAAGAATGCAAAGATACTGATTATAAGGACATTTTGTGATATAATGCTTCACATTATCCTTTAAATAGGTAAGATGTGAAAGATAATTATGAGGGTCACCAAATATGTTGCTATCTGGCAATAAATATTAAAGGAAAATCAGAACAACTCTTTGTTTACATTGATGTGAAAGTAACTATGCCCAGGCCCTAAAGAAAATGTATATTAAATTAAAATTAAAAACATACTCTAAGTTGAAATTGTAGTATCATTCATATTAATGATCACAAAATAATGCCACCTACGCTTACCACTGTTTGTTAATTTTTCCAGAGACTTTAAGCAAAGTGCAAAATATAAAATAAAGATAATTACTCAAAATGAGAGTACAAATATTTTATTTTTATTAAATGAATATTTCCAATATGTTTATAAAGATTAGCAATTCTTATTTAAATATTTGATACAATTCACCAATAAAGCATACTGGATGTTTGGACTTCCGATATCTTTATTGTTATATGTCAAATTCAATTTTGATACTTATAATAGCTCCATTCAAACTGTGTTTTTCTTCTTGAGTTGGGTTCAGTAAGTTGTATCTTCCTAGGAATTAGTCCATTTCATATAAATTTTTTAATATGTTGGCATACAGTTTTACACAGCATTCTGTTATAGTTGTTTTTGTTTCTGTAAACTTAATAGTCATCTCCCTTCTTTCATTTCTGAGTTTACTATTTTGAGTTTTCTCTATGGTTTTCTTGTTTAGTCTGGCTAAAGGTATGTAAGTTATGATGATATCTTCAAAGAACCAATTTAGGTGTTGTTGATTTTCCCTGTTTTTTAATTTTTCTATTCTCTATTTCATTAATTTCTGTCTAATCTATTATTTTCTTCCATCTTCTTTTTTTAAGTTTAATTCACTCTACTTTCCTGTCTGTTAACAAGGAAGATTACAGTATATATGTGAGATATTTCTTCTTTTTCCTTTTTTATGTAATTTCTTTAAAGACACATAGATTATATAAATGTTACATAAAAAATCTATGGGATTCACATATATCCCGCTCCCTACCCCTCCCACAATTTCCCACATTAACAACATCCTTCTTTAGTGTGGTAGTTTTGTTAAAATTGATGAACACATTTTGGAGCATTGCCACTAAGCATGGATTATACTCTATATTGAAGTTTATACTCTCTCCCACACAATTTTGTAGGTTTTGGCAAGCTATATAATGGCCTGTATCTTTCATTGCAACTGCATTCAGGACAATTCCCAAGTCCCAAAAATGCCCCCATATTACATCTATTTTTCCCTCTACCTCCCTGCAGAACCTCCATTGGCCACTGCCTCCACATCAATGATAAAAGTTCTTTCATTGCTAGAATCACAATAAGTCTAAGTAGAATAACAGTAAGTCTACTCTAGTTTATTGTTCATTCCCCAATCTTGAGGATTCTGGGATAGTGAGTCCCACTTCACCTCTAATTGAGAGGGGGCTTAGATCCCATGGGGCAGATGGATCGGACTATCTTGCTTGCAGTTACAGACTCTCTGTTCCTTGGGATGATCATTGTCCATCATCATCTCCTTGTTAGTTGTTTGGGTGAGTCCAATGAACTGGAAAGGTGTTGCAACTCTGTTGAGATACAGGGCCCAGCTGGCACATGGACAGCCCAAAGATTTAAGTCTCTTGGACATATACCTATGCACTCTAGCACTAATTATTGGTTCAAACAGAAGGGGCAGAAGAGCCATGTGTAGGGAAAACTCCATTGAGTCCAGCTCTTTCACACTGGGGAGCATAAATTCCAAAATAGGGCCCACTGGTTGGGCACCAAACTCCTGAGCTGTCTGCCTGGTCTATAGTGTCTGGAGGTCTCTGGAACCCTCAAGAGCCCTGCTATTTGAGGCAATATTTACTTTGACAGTCAATGAGATCCTGTTGAGAGGTCCATAAGGTAATCTCTGGAATGACCTCCTGACTTACTTTGAAGTCTTTTAGCAATATAATCTCATTTGTCTTTACCCTTTCCCCTTTTTTGTCAAGGTCTTTTTCCAGTTTCATTGCTAGTTGGTGCTTGCTAGTAATCCCTCAGTGCGAAGGGATGCTCATTCCTGAGAGTCATGTCCCATGCTGAGGGGAAGATAATGCATTTATTGGGTGAGTTTGGTTTAGAAAGGGGCCACATTTGAGCAAATAGGGGGCTCTCAGGAGGTAACTCTTAAGCACCCTATAATACTAGGCTAAGTTTCAGTTTCAAAAGTAAAGGTTCATAAGTACAGTCATCAATATCAAGAGCCCATCAATGGCCTATCCGCCTTCACTAGTCACTGCACCTGTACTCAGGGGATTATTGCTGTCCCATTAGAGAATGTAGCAGAGCTCCCCAGGACAGGAATTTGATATTCTTTTGGCTATTGTCTGGATCTCCACCCACAATGACAACACTCCATAACACTTGAACTCATTCATATGTTTTATAGGTATGCTCTAGGTGGAACTTCTCCCATGCATCCCCCATCACAGACACCCTGAACCAATGATCTTTCCCTGCCACAGTGGTAACCCTTCTGTGTTCTAAAACTTCTTCCAAAATGAAGCCTACAAATTTCCCAAAAACAATTTCTCAGAAAATGAAATAATAATGATAGTTTTAATAGTAACAAACAAAATACCAAAAATTTAAAATTTTTAGAAATAATAAAAAAATAAATAAACAAAAAAATTGGAATTATGTCTTTCATCCATGTGAGATCTGTTATTTTGAATGTACAGTGAAATTTTCTTCCATTTATTCCCCCAGTGTCTCATTTTTTCCATTTTGTCTTCAAAGAAGCTTTAGTTACAGAGTAGTCACTTACAGAATATAGAGGATTCTCATATACACAACATATTCCTCTTTTCTCCTTTTCCCTATTAATAACGTTTTACATATGGATGATACTTTTGTTATAATTGATGTACAAATATTGAAACATTGCTACTAACCATGGTCAATGATGTA
This sequence comes from Cabassous unicinctus, assembly GCA_029593785.1. Classification (NCBI taxonomy): domain Eukaryota; kingdom Metazoa; phylum Chordata; class Mammalia; order Cingulata; family Chlamyphoridae; genus Cabassous; species Cabassous unicinctus. The sequence goes on along the minus strand of JAQZBX010100487.1, from coordinate 5,731 downwards.
CATTATGGTTTATTTTTGGACCATACACTTTTATAAATTTTGATGAAATTTGACATAGCTTCTATCCATTATTGCAAGATCATGTAGAACAATTCCAATGCCCCCAAAGTATCCCATGTTCCATCTATTCCATTCCTCCCTCCCGATCCCCTTGAGACTCTTGACAACCACCAAGCTTCACTCTTTGAAGAACAAGATTCATAGTTACTTGCACCAACATTGGGGGCTTGATATACTTTCCTGTCCTCCCCTATTAAGCACTTCCTATGCTACTGAGAGACTCCCACCGCAGGATGGGAATCCACCACCTTCCTGCTCATTATATGAGTCTCCGCCGACTGATACAATACACCAGGACAAGATGAACACTCACTCACTCCCTAGAAGTCTGCCACAGGTGTGCGTGTCCTGCATGCCCCCACATCCAACACCATAAACCAGTAACCCTTCCCTGTCATATTTGCCAAAAGAACATTCCAACGTTTTAGTTTCAGTCACACACCTATGTATCCCCAAGAGTTCACCTGCTTCCTCCGCAACCCTCCCCCCAGTTCCGTGGATTGTCCAAAGCACCCTCTCCACCTTACCCCATACACAGACCAGCACTGCCCAACCCAAGAGCATCACTGCACCACTCTCATGCCCATCTACTGCACATCTACACCCTTCCACCTTATCATAGATTTTGCCCATATGGGCATTGACTCACAACCCTCTTCTCCCTTCCTGTCTCCTGTAAACCTGTCTTCCATACTCTAGCTCTGTGTGTCTGCTCAATTTGCTTAATTCTTTCTTCTTTTTTTTACTATAAGTGTTTACAGATATTATGGCTGTTTGATATTTTATATGAATTCTAAAAATAGATTTTGGATTATGTGGTCTGTTCCTCTGAGCATATTAGATAATACTGGACTCAGAGGTTTGTATTTTACTTGATTGTTAAATAATGATTAAGGCTTTGATTGGGCCATGTCAGGAGGCCATTGAGTCCCCACCCTCTTGGTGGGCAGGGTCTCATAGAGAAACTGCACCTCAGAGAAGGGAAGTGAGAGTTTTGATCCTGGAGCCCAGGAAGTAAACAGCTACCTGAGCAAGGAGAGAAAGCTCCATTAGACATGTGCAGAGGCCCTGGAAAATAGATGAGACATTTGTCTGATTGTCTACAGCTGGCCTTGTGGAGAGAGTAGAGCAGTTGAGCCCAGAGAGAAATGAGCCCCTGGGAACAGAGGAACCCAGGAAGCCTGAATCCTTGCAGAAGTGGACATCCATCTTGCTCCAACACGTGGCAACTAACTTGGGTGAGGGAAGTAACTTATATTTTATGGTCTGGTAATTGTAAGTGTCTACCCCAAATAAATACCCTTTATAAAAGTCAAAAGATTTCTGGTATTTTGCATCAGCATCCCTTTGGCTGACTAATACAGATATATGTTTTTCTCTAAATACACTGCTTTAACTGTCTCTCATAAGTTTTAGCATGTTGTGTCATTTGCATTCATCTCAAGTTATTTTAAAAATTCTCTTGTAATTTCTCAGTAAGTCCACTGGTTATTTGGAAGTGCATTGTTTGATGTCCACATATGTGTACATTCACCCAGGTTTTTCTGTTATTTATTTCTAATTTAACTCTATTGTGATTGGAGAACATACTTTCTATGGTTTCAATATTTGTAAATTTATTGAGACATTTTATGGTCGAGCATATTGTTTGTTCTGTAGAATATTCCACGTGCACTTAAGAATGTGCATTCTGCTACTGATGGGTGAAGTAGTCTCTTAATGAGTATAAGGGATTATTGGTTTACAGTGCTGTTCATTTCTGTTTTATTCTTGTTGATCTTCTGCCTAAATGTTCTACTGATTAATGAAAATGGAGTATTAACATATCCAAGTATTACTGTTGAATTGTCTGTTTCTCCCTTTAATTCTGACAGGTTTTTTTTTTTTTCATGTAATTTTGGGCTCTGTTGTTAGGTACATATAGGTGTGCAATTGGTATATATTTTTCATGATTTTCCCCTTCTCATTATGCAATATCCCTTTTTATCACTAGTAAGATTTTTGTTTTAAAGTCTATTTTGCCTGATATTAGTATAGGCACTCCAGCTTTCTCATTGCTGCAATTTGTATAATATATCTTTTTTTAATTTCATTTTCAACCTATTTGTATGTTTTTTGTAGAAATCACATGGTTAGAAAGTTAGAACTTGTTTGTTTTTTCCAGTCCAACAATCTCTATCTTTAGAATGAATTGTTTCATCAATCCTTATTTAGTGTTATTATTAATTTGAATATATGCCTGCCATTTTACTTTTTTCTGCATGCCTTATGTCTGTTTTATTTCTTTATTCTTCTTTTACCATTTTCTTTTGCATCAAGTGAATATTTTTAGTGTAACACTTTAATTCTTTAAATTATTTTTTCACAGCATTTTTTGTTATTTTTTCAATTATTCTTCTATTAACATATTAACATATCAAAATCAACTTCAGATTTATACTAAATTAACTCCAGGGTGACATAGAAATATAAATCCTATATATCTCTTTTCCCTCTTCCTTTTTTTATGCTATTATTTTTATTATACATATTATATCTATTTAGTTTCAAAGTCAAAAATACACTGTTATAATTATTACTTTACATAATTTCATGTCTTTCAAATAAGCTGAGAGAATAAAGGATAGCAAGTATAGAGTTTTTTATATTAACATTACTTTCCATTTCTGATTCTCTTGATTTGTTCATGTGAGTTCTAATCATCCTCTGGTGTCATTTCCTTATTCCATTACAGCTTTGCTCCCCCCAAAACTCCACTGTGCTGTTATTGTCAAATGTATTATATTTCTTATATATTATAGGTCCAATATATAAATAAATGGTGGGAAAATACATTGTTTTTATACTCTTTTAAATTTATATAATTATTTTTACTGGTTTTCTTTGTTTTTTTTTCATGTAGACTGAAATTACTGTCTGGGACTTGGGGAAACTTCATTAATATTTCTTGAAAGAAAGGTCTAGTCGCAATGAATTCTGTTTTTGTTTATCTTGGATCATCTTTATTTACTTTTCATTTTTAAAAGAGAATTTTGTTGGATATAAGATTCTTTGTTGATAGTATGTTTTCTCATCACTTTGAACTGATTACCACTGCTTCTGCCCTCCATTGTTTCTGAGGATGATAGCTGTTAATATTTTGGGGCAGGGAGAGGTCCCTTGTTTGTGATGAGTCATTTTATTTGCTCCTTTCATAATTCTTTTTTGTCCTTAGCTTTCCACATTTTTACTATGGTGTGTTTGGTTGTGGATAGCTTTTTGTTTATTCCTTCTGGGATACTTTCAGCTTTTTAAATGTGTGGATTAATGTTTCATAAATCAAATCTGGGAAGTTTTCAATATTTAATTCTTTGAGTATTTTAATGCTCCTTTTTAATCTCTCTTTCTCCGTCTAGTATTCACCTTCTGCATATATTAGTAGGTTTTATGTTGTGCCTCATTTCCCTAAGAATCTATTTTTTCACTCTTTTTTTCCTTTCCATTCTTTGAATTGCTTAATCTCTAATTATTCTTTTATCTGCCAGGTCAAATCTTCTCTTAAGCTCCTTTAGTGAATTTTTCATTTCCCTTTTTATGTATATACAATTGGTAATAGACATTGTCATCATTCTTTCCTTAACTTCTTTAAGCATGGTTTATTTTAGTTCTTTAAAAATATTTGTAATGGCTGTTCTGAAGACATTTTTAGTTCTAACACTTGGGGTTTCTCACAAGCATAATCTGTTTCCTGCTATTTTCCTGTGTATAGGTTACACTTTTGTGTTTATTTGAATGTTTTATAATATTTGGTTGAAACATAAACACTCTCTAAAATATAATATAGCAACTCTGGATACTAACCACTCCCTGCCTGGCATATTTTGTGGGCTTTTTTTTTTCCTTTTTTCAGTGAGTTGTCTGGACTATTTTCATGAAGTCTTTTTCTCTCATAGTGTGAGGATGCATCTTTGGGCACGCACAATTATGCTGGGATGACAGTGGTTTTCGCAGGACTTTTCTGGGCTTTCCTGCAGCTGTCTGTATTGCTATCTGCCTCTGTTGGTTTAAAATCAGCTCTTGGTTACTGCTATTTGTGGACTGGTTTCTCTCATGTTTTCCAGAATGCTATGAGGATATAAATTGCCCCACAGTCTGATCCAATTAAATTCAGGCCCCTTTACAGGCGTAGTTTTAAGGCTGGTCTTTGTGGGATTTTTATGCCATCAGGAAGGCTCTGCTTAGCTGTCTCTCTTCCTCAATTGGAAATAAACTAACTGCCCTACAGGCTAGCTTGTTGCTCTCATGGTGTTACCAGCATCCCTTATTTGTTTTTCACAAAAATCTCTGTTGTTATCAAGATCTTCTTTAGGTTTGAACTTTCCCATACTTTGTTTCAAAAGAAATTCCTTTGGGGAAAAATTCAGAGCTCTTCTCTCTTATGACCTGCCTTCCCACATTGGTCAATATCCCCAAACCACTGTTCTGGAAATTGGAGTAGGGAAACAGTGGCCTGATGCTATTGGAGTGAAACCCTTGTTTACCAGCAAGGTGATGGTCTAGGGTGGCAAACTCTGTTTCTCTAAGCTTTCTTTTCACAGCCTGTAAACTCCAACCTAAAACTGAGGTAGAGAAAAGGTGAATAATGGTCCTGGTATTCTGATATGCCACACCTGGGATAAATCCACGGTCCTACATGTGGGGATTTTGTGGATAATGGAGCCCCAGACCCATTACCTTCACCTGGAATTTAGACTCTGCAACACAGTTCTGAGAGGTATGAGACAGGCTTGTGGCCTGTACTTCCTGGGGAAATACCATAGCTAATAATTGGGAGTTGGCAGAGGAGGGAACCCCATCTTCTTGGTTACCTCTGAAGTGGAGCTTCCATCATGATGGTGTGGGAGGAGGAATCTATGAAAAAAGTCAAGGATCAAGTATAACAGGCTTTCACCCTCTTAAAGAGGTTTAGTAAATTTTCTTGAATAAATATTATTTTCCTTTGCTATACATTCTCAGGGCAATTTTCAAAGACTTTACATCATTGTTTTTTAAAAGTAATTTTTACTTGTTATGGTTGTTTTGCTGAGGAGCATGTCCATGGAGCTCCTTTCACTCTCATTCTAGTTCTGAAGTCCCCTGACATTTGTATTTGATTATTTTTAAAATTTTTGCTGAAAGTACTCATCTGTTCTTGCATGTCATATACCTTTTCAATTAGAGGCTTTAATATATTGAGCATTGTTTCAGTTTTCTAGCTTGCTTAAAGCAATTACCATGAAACAAATTGTGTTAAACAATATGAATTTATTTGCTGCGGTCCAGCCGAGGCACGAGGGAGCAGACTGAAGGTGGTTAAGGGAGTTGGCGAGAGTGATGAGTCGCACACCAAATTGAGTGAGAATCAACGACTGACTTTATTGTAAGATAAGCACAGTTTTTATATTCTATTTTTTGGCAAGCGTAAGCATTCTCTTTGTATAACTGACTTTAGATAAGCACTTTCAGTTTCATGGCAACAGAATGTAAACTTTTTACGTAACAGTAACTGGTGACTTAGTAGTTCCTATTCTGATGTCTAAGATTAGATAAACTAGGATTGCGGTTAAAACTTTATAATAGACTTGTAGTTAAACTTTAATTTTTTATCTAAAGAGTCATCAAGACCCTAAACTCTTCTTTGGGCAACAGTTTC
>JAQZBX010100486.1:0-11360 GCA_029593785.1 Cabassous unicinctus | reverse complement strand
CTTTCGAGGCAAAGTGGAGCGTCTTCAAATAGAGAGGCCAGCTCCTGCCACGAAAGGGCTCCTCCAACGAGGCCACGCAGCCACCTCCAGAAAGAGGAGAGCACCAGGCATGGGGATCCCCTTGCTAAATGGGTCTCCTATAGGGAGCAAGCCAGGGGCAAGTCAGGGTGATGCTTTCCTCCTGGGGGAGGGAAGGAGGAAACCCCAACCTCATCCCCAAATGGGAACCTGGTCTGGCTCTGGAATTTGTGGACCATGTGCCATGAGCTGGGCTTGGTGCCCACACGGGTCTATATTTGGTGGGGGAGGCAGACGGCTCATTAACAAGAAAGTAAGTAGGGGACTATTGTTTTGGGGGTCCCCAAGAACACCCCCAGGTTCAGTGATTCCCCATGAGGCCAAGATTTGTTACAGCAAAAGGACAGACGGCAGGATCAGGACAAGACACGTGGGCAAAGCCCAGGGAGACGAGGCACGAGCTCCCAGAGTCCTCTCCCCATGAAGCCAATTCCTCCAGCATCAGTGGTGACGACCCACGTGAGATGCCACCTACCAGGGATGCTCAGAGACCCAGCGCCACTGAGGGCTGGGCATGCAGAATTCCAGAAGGAAAGCAGGTGCCCAGCACAGCCACACTGTTTGCACAGGCAGCCACTCCTGCAACTCAGGGCCTGGTGAGAACCCTCCAGAAATCCAGGTTCTCAGATGTCAAGGGCCAACCCTGCTCCGGCTTGCTGGGTCTACTCATCTACACTATAGATGGTGCGGACAGCTGTGTGGGAACAGAACAGGGTGCTGTGTGAGAATCGGTTGGCAAGAGGGAGGGGCTGTTGAGCTGGCGTCTTCCTGATAAGCCCACATCACTGTCCGGGCCCCACGTGCTCTTTACTGCATAGCCTGGCACTCCTGTCATTGAGAGGCAGGGTCTTTTCCCGCCCCTGGCCAGGTGGATTCCATGGGAGGAGTGACAGCACACGACTTTCAAGGCCAGATCATGAAAGCCGGCAGCACCTCGGCCCGTTTCTCTTGGGATGTTCACTCTTGGAACTCAAGCCGCCCTGGCACAGCCCACCACCGGCACCAAATTGCCAGCCAGGGGAGCGAGCCACCTTGAAAGGCAGTGCCACGTGGTGCAGAGACCAGCTGTCCCTGCCCAAATTACAGACTGGTGACCAAAATAAATCACTGGAGTCTCAAGCCACCAAGTTTTTGGAGGCTTGTTATACAGCAGATGACCAACAAAGATGGGCTGGCCCCAGAGGCTCTGTCTGAGGAGGTGTGTGTGAAACTGCAGCGTGAGAGTGTCAAGGTGCAGACACAGTGCTGGACATCTCACTAGAGGCGGCATCCACAGAGCACGGGCCACCATCAGCCGGCATAAGCAAAGTGTTGCTGCAGTAACAAATAGCCCCCTGAACCTCCCTGTAGCAGTCGTCGTCCAGCCCACGTCGTCCTCAGGCGAGACCCAGGCTGAAGCAGCAGCACCTGTCGGGGACACTGCAGGTCTCACGGAAGAACCACGCAACAGGTTCTGCTCACACTTCCCTAACTCAGATCACAAGCTTGGTTCCAACGGGGCAGGGGCATATGCTTCTCCCACAGAGAAGGGCAGCAAATATTTTGAATAAAAATATAATCTACCAGGGGGCGGATGTGGCTCAAATGGTTGGGCGTCTGTCTGCCATATGGAGGGACCTGGGTTCGCTCCCCAGGACCTCCCGGTAAAAATAAAAATATGTATATAGAAGGCGCATGGGCTGCCAGGCTTTGTGTGCCAGTGAGCCGCCAGGCCCCGGGAGCCATGCAGCAAGAGATGACGTAAAAGGAGAGAGACAAGACGAGATGCTCCGAAAGCTCTGAAAAACCAGGAGCCGAGATGGCGCAGATGGCAGAACACTTCTCTCCTACATCGGAGGTCTCCAGGATCAAATCCTGGTGAAGACTGGAGGAGGAGAATGAGAAGAGATGAAACAAACACAGTGAATGGACACAAAACAGCAAAATGGGGAAGGGGGGGTTTAAAATGGATCAAGTAAATAAATAAATCTTTAAAAATATATATATATATAATCTACCAAGTGACCAAAACAAAAAATCGACATCAGAAAACAGACACACTATCTTCATTCCCACACACATTTGGGTTGCACAAGACCAGGTGAGAGAGTCAGCGTGGATGGAGTACGGGGCTGGGAAGGAACGGGGGCCGGGGTGGACCAGCGCACCCAGCAGAGCAGCACACGTCTGTGTGTACACATCCACATGCACACACATTTAACTAGTTGCCAGTGCCGATGTCCAGCTGCTCCTGGAATGCTGGACCACCCGGCCACCCACCACCCAGAGCCGCAGCCCTGGGATTGCCGTCCACAGTACCAAGTGGCAGCTGCCCCCCAGAGGGGCTCACAGGTGCTCCTCCAAGCCCACCTCACTCACCTAGGTTGCCCCACGGCCCCTGGAAGCCGCTGATGGTGAAATCTGACCCCTCTAATGGCCGATGGAGCATAACCTCCGCATTGGCTTCGGGGTGTGGCTGTCTAAGGGCTGCCGAATTCCACTCCAAAGACTTACAAAGGTCGCATATTAACTCACACCCAGGAACCTAAGTAACTACTCACCTTTCCTGAAAAGGTTGTAATTATGCAAAAGCCAGCATCTTTCCAGATCCCCTGAGTCACAGGAGCCCCAGATTCCAAAGGGCAGCTTCTCCCCCAGCCAAAAGCCCACCCCCAGCTCCCTCTCATTACCACCAGCCGAGACGTCAGAAGCAAGGGGTATGTGCTGGCCCCCCCTTTAAAAAAAACTGCCACTGAATGTTGGTCGGAATCCCAAATGCAGCAGGTTGCCTTAATTAAGCCGAGGCGGGGCCAGGGAAAGCCCAGGGCCCTGGGCTTGTTAAGACTCACTGCGTCATTAAGACAACTGTCAGGCAGGTGACCCCGGGAGAAAGCGCCTTTCCGGAGGCAGCCCTATGAAAATGGCTGTGGAGGTGCGAAAACAGCTGGCTCTCTCCAAACAGCTGAATCCCTGCAAGTAATTGCTTCGCAACAAAAGTGACTTACAAAATGCAGAGCCAAATCAGAAATACTCTTGCCCAAAACCAGTCAGGAGTTTGGGGCTCAGGAGCTGGGGTCGCTTTGTGTGAACGGGAACTCCCCTCGGCTTCCGGAGGGCCTCTCCTCGCTAAGGCAGGGCTGGGCATTCCCGCCAGGACCCACATTGCCCCGGGGAAAATGCGATGCCCCCTGGAACCCCTATTAGCAACCTGTGCTCCACCTCACTCTGTTCACAGAAGGTACAGCGGGTCCGAAGGAAAGGCCATCCAAGTCATAAAAGGGAAATGGATGAGTCAAGAGGACGCCAAGAGGGGTAGGGTGAATTGTGTGCCCCCACCCAGAATGTCCTCTATTGGTGGGTGGGAACCCAGCGTAAACAGGAGCTCCTGGCACGTCCAGTCACACCGCAGCCCAGTGGAGGGAGGGCGGGTCTCAACTCAGGTTCCTGGAGCCTTATAAAGAGAGCCCAGGAGTCACAGAAGCCAGAGAGGGGGCATGGCCATGCGATGGGGGGCACACATGCAGCCAAGGAGCCCCAGGAGAGCCGGCCCCGGAAACAGCAAGCCTCGCCCATGCCTTGATTTTGGACGTCTTGTGACCTCGGGTAGTAGTTGTCATAGCAACCTGGCAAACTAAGACATCAACCACCCCACTTTGTGCAAGGCTGAGGGGTCCCCGGGACTTGAGATTTCCAGGGTGAAAACCAGGAGGGCCCCAGGCAAACCAAGACAATGTGTTCTCCCCAACCTGGAGAGGATTTCCTAAAGACACAGAGCAAAGACGAAGGAAACGCTTGATACATTTTACTCCATCAAAACGAAAAGCTTCTATTCAGCCAAAGATGCCATTAACAAAGTGAAATGGCACACCACAGAGAGCAAAATTATTTGCAGCAAAGGGTTGGAGTCCAGAATATATAAATAGCTCTTCCAAACCAACTAGAAAAATACTAACAAGCCAAGAAAAAAATGGGCAAAATATATGAAGAGGGAACTCACAGAAGGCGAAATCCAAATGGCCATGTAACATCAAAAAAAAAAAAAAAATCCTCACACGCAATCAAGGGAATGCAAATTCAACTATGCGATTCCATCTTCTTCCACCGATTTGGCAAAACTAAGAATACCATGTGCCAGTGGGAGTGGTCACGGCACCTCAGCTGCCGCTGCTAGTGGCTCTGTCCTGTGGGAAACAATTTGGCAGTGCTAGCTCAAAGAGAAAACGTACTCAGCCTAGGTCCCCAGCCACTGCACGCCTTCAAATGTGCCTTCTGGAGAAACACGTGTGCATACAGACAGATGTGCAAGCCCGCTCGCTGCGGCCCTGCCTTTGGTGGAGAAACCCCAGAACCACCTCCGTGCCACCAAGAGCAGAAGGGCTAAAACAACAGAAGCTTCTAAAGCAATTAAAAAGAAACTATTAACCCAGATAAATCTCCAAGGCACACTGCTGAGTGAAAACAAGAAGTTTCAGAACAAAATGTACAGTACGATGCCACTTCTTTAACACGTAGGAAACAGCACTCTACATTTCCTCCTGGGACCTACCAGCAAATATCAAGAAAGTCTGGTGGTTAAATACTGAAGGAAAACAGTGGTCCCCTCTGGATAAGAAGGGAGGGGAAGAGGCGGGAGTGACATTCAAAGTTCAAAGGAGAACTTAGTTTTACTTTTAATGTTTTTATTTTCCACTTGGTGAGTGTACTCATGAAGTGCTACTGTAATTATGCATCGACATATATTTAGAGACCCGGTTTCCCCCAATGAATCTGTTGCCATTCGTTCAACAATTATTTGCGGGGTGCCAGCTATACGCCAGGCCTGCTTTAAAGGCTGAGGATCACTTCTTTCCCCTAAAGAGAGACAAACGGAACCTGGAATACAGGCACACCAAGGTTCCCGCAGCACTATCCGCAGTCACCCGAGGGCGGAAAAGCCCAAATGCCCAGCCACAGATGAAGGGCTGACCAAACTAGCACACGCAGGCAGTGGGACAGCATTCAGCCCTGAAAATGAACGACTGTGCCGCGACATCCTGGGTGAACCCAGAAAGCCTGAGGCTGAGTGAGGGGCCAGAGCCTAATGGTCCCGTTCGTACGGGTCCATTGACAGACAAATCCAAGCCGGTGACTCCGGAGGCAGTTGCCAAGGACGGGGAAGGGGACGGGGGCAGCTCTTCTGGGGGGTGGTGATAAATGTTTTGGAACTAGACAGAGGTGGTGATTGCACAACATGGTGAATGTGCTAAATGCCACTGAACCTTCACTCCAAAATGGTGAATTTTATATTATGTGAATTTCACTTCAATTTAAAACAAGCAAACACAAAAACAACGGGTGTGGGGGAAATGACCAACTCGGTCATCTGGCCCAGCTTACCAGCAGAGGAAACGGGGCGGCAGACACGTGTAGATGAGGGATAAGGGGGAGGAAAACAGGAGCGCAGGGCATGTGAAGGAAAAGCAGGGCTGATGGGGCACCGGCTCTCACAGGTGCGCCCTGGGCAGGCGACAAGAGGCTTCCTCCGCCTGGGGAAGCCTAAGCTCTGCCTGTGCCCCCAGGCACACTGGTCCCAGGAGGGAAGGCCGAGGGAGGCAGGCAGGCAATTGGGGTCCACAGTGGGTTTGCAGGTGCGGAGCTGGTGTGCCCAGGTGTGGGTTTCCTGCACTGCTAGGGGCAGTCGGAAGCATGCTGGGGTTCGTGGCACCCAGCACCCACTCCCCCTTCTGGTCACGCCCCCTGATTTCCTTCCAGGAGACTCAGGCTAGTGAGGGGTCAGCGGCTCCAACCCCGGCTTCGGGGAGGCACCAGGGGACCAGCGGCCCAGGCCAAGCCCGGGGACAGCCAGGAGACACCACTGGCCCTGCTGAAGGCCCCAAGCCTCCGACACCCAGGTTCCTGAACCCGCAAATGCCTTTTGCTTACAGGTCCTGTCGATTTCACTCACTCGCTACCAGAAAGCCTGCTAAGTACAGCTGGCGGTCATTAAGATTTCAAGAGACGCAGGCAGCTCTGGACCCGACGTGGGTCTTCGGAGATTTTGTCTTGGGGAAGCCTCACACAGCCCTCACTCTGAGCCCCAGGCTGAGCCAGTGTAGAACAAGGCATTCAATTCCGAACTGCCTTTTGGAGCCCCGAAAGCCACAACTTTTAATGAGCATCAGCTGCGGTGTGTCATGATATCATCGATCACGCCTTTCCCTTCAAAAAAAACACTTCATTTGGTGTAGAAATAACCCCAGACGAGTCAGCGCTTCCACCCCAGACTTAGAAGGCTGGAAGAATAAGAGGCTAATTAGTTCCTAAATTAAAGCAGTTCTGGCCACAGAAATAGCACATTATCCCTCCACGGCTGGAAACTAAGATTCGCCCAAAGCGAGCTCCAGGAAGCAGCTCCACAAATCAGGGGAGACGCGCTTCAGGTGGCAGCTGACAAAGACCCGACTGGGGAGTGAAGAGGGCGCCGTCTCCGGCCATCAGCGCCGTGGGGGCACAGCCCGGCTCTCCCCTGCGTGCCTGGACCTTGCTCCAAACCAAAATTCTGCTGCAGCCTTGAGATGCAACACCGTAAGTCAGGAACTCAGCCGCACGCTGGCTCAGCCCCACACCTGGATCAACTCCTGGGGTCTCAAGCGTCTAGGGACCAGCTCCCCTCTCCCCCCACGCCCATGAATCCCAGATTCCCATCTCCAGCCCACCCACTGCCCCTGGGCCCCAGGACCCCAGCTCAGACTCAGGCCTCCAACGGCCCTGGGACACGCCCAAGCAGACGCTGGCAGGCTCTCCGACCAGCACAGCCAGCAAGGGCCGTGCTTCCTCCCTGCCACCTCCCGTGTGCACCCCTTCTCCCCTCAACCTCCCCACCCCCAGCCTCCATCCTCCCCCACCTAGCCACCAACAGCTCCAGAAACAGCGCCACCATCCACCGGGGGCTCAGACACAAGACAGGCGGCATCCTGGATTCACCAGCGGGTCCTCACGGCTCTGCCACCCAGGTGCCCCATTTCTGGTGCTCTTCCTCCCATAAAGCAGGCCATGCAGTCCTCAGCCTAAAACCTACCAACGGCTCATGGTGGGCTACAGGCCCGCCTGCCCGCCTCCCCTCGCTGACTGCCTCCAACCTCAGCAACCCCCTTCAGCTCCCCAATCCCACCAAGCTAATGCCCACCTCCAGGCCTTAGTCGCTGCTTTAGTCCCTGCCTGGAATGCTCTCGCCCAGAACCTTCACATGGCTCCCTCCTCCTCCCCATTCAGGGCTCCCCTAGGAAGGGCCCCGAGGCCAAAGCAGTTCCCGGCCCCCAATCACTCTCTAGGGTCCCTAAGGCATCCCCACACTTTGCTGCCCTGAAATTCTCATTTTATCTGCTTACCTCTCCACTGTCTTCCTCCCCCAGCTAGAACAAAAGCTCCCCAAGGGCAGGCAGCTTGGCCTCCCGGCTCCCTGGCACTGATCAGTGCTTGAAGCAAGTTCAGTGTTTAATCACTTGCTGCCCCGTGGACTGAGTAGCCCGGCGACCTCCTTGGCAAAAGGGGGTTAACAGCGGCTGGGCCCTGCCATCCTCCAAAGTCTGAAAAGCCGCCACAGAACTATTTTAAAAATGCCCGACAACTGAAATGTGCGGAGCAGGCGAAGACTGCATAACGTCCGCGGGCAGATCATACACCCCGAAGCCTCTGAACACACCGCCGAACTGCCGAAGGTCAGGCCTGGAACCGTCCTCCAAAATCCAACCCAAAATACATCCTGCTCTATACTCAGGACCCAAGTTTTGCCAAAGTGGGTGGGTGCACCCAGGGGAGGGAGCCAGCCCTTATGAACACCTACCGTGTGCAGGCACTGAGTTAGCCCCGCCCCCCCAGGAGCGGCAGCTCCCACTTTGTTCACTGCTCCACCTCGGGGCTCAGCCCAAGGTCTGACGCTTAGTAGGTGCTCGACAACCACTCCAGATGGATGGGTTCAGCACAAAAAGGCCACCCCTCCTCTCTGCTGGGGTCTGGGGCTGCTCCATTTGTCCTAGCTAAATGTCCCCAAAGCCTTGGCTCTGAGCTTCTCATCTCCCGAGCCACACAGAGGCTCTCAAATGGTGCCTGAACAAGGTGGGCATCCCCTTCGCCACCCCTACGATGCTGTGCAGCCCACCCGCAGTGCTGTGCCCTGCGGGCGGGTGGGTTTCCGCTGAGGGGCTGTCCTGTGCTTTGCAGGGCGTTTAGCAGCATCCCTGGTCTCAAGCCACTAGATGCCAGCGGCAGCCCCTCCCCTCCCCCAGTTGTGATAACCAATTAACATTATGTCTGGAGACATGGCCAAATGTCCCCCTGGGGAGCAAAAGCTCCTGGTAAGAGTCACCGAGAAGAACCACTTAGGTACCTAAACCAGAGTTTCCCGACTGGCCCGATCCCTTGAATCAGCTGGGGAATGGGTTAAAAATTCAGACTCCAGGCGATTCTGATACCCCCACCTGGAGTGGGGCGGCAGCAGCTGTTTTCAATAAGAGCCTCCAGAAGATTGTTAGGAAGGCGCCAGTCTGGAAAACACTGGCCTAACTCTCCTTGGCCCCACTCACCTGGCCCCAAAGGTACTGATGGTGAGGGGCACAGGTGATCACCAGGAGACCCACTCTCCCGTGCCCCTTCCCCGGGCCAGGTGGAGCCCCTCTGGAATCCCATCACCAACTACAGCTGGACCAGCTCCTGGGCCAGGTGTGCGCCGTTCAGGAGCCTCGGCCCTGCCAGGCCCACACCGGTGGAGGCACGGCAGCCCCCCACCTGGGCGACGAAGAGCGAACCTGGGACCAGCGCCCTCCGGATGGGGGGAGCGGTAGCCCCAAGTCACAAGCACTGGGTCCGCCCCCATTTTACAAACGCGGACTTTGAGGCACGGTTAGGTCTAGTGCCATGCGCACACCGCCATGCAGCTGACCGCAGAGGGTTCCCAAACCCGGGAACACGCACCCCAAAGGCAGAGCTCCCGACCACCGCGCAGCACTGCCCCTCGCTTAGGAACTAGGATTCGCCCGACTTCCTTGCAGGGGAAACCCCAAGGAGGAGGCGCCCGCCTGAGCTGAGGGCGCAGCGGGCAACCTCGGCAGCCCGCAGCGGCCGGGGGCAGGGGTGCAGGCTTCGGAGGGGCCGGGCTCCCAGCTCCCCGCCCGCCGGGACCCGGAGCCGCAGCGGTCCCCGCATCCCTCCCCGCGCGCTTACCTTGCGGCCGGCCTCGCGCGCCGGCGTCCTGGGCCCCAAAGGCGCGCAGCAACGAGCGCAGGGGCGCCGGCCAGCGGGCTTGCCCCGCAGCCCGGCCGCGCATCCCGCCGGGAGAGCCGCGTCCCGCCGCCCGCAGCCGGAGCCGCGCAGAGCCCAGGGCCGGGGGAGGGGGCGCGGAGGCGCAGGGGGGCGGGGACCAGGGGGCGGGGCCGCGGCGGGAGGCCTCCCCTCCGCGGGCGGGGGCGCTGAGAGGCGAGGTGGTGACCTTGACCGCCTTCCCCCGCCCCTGCTCTGCGAGGGGTGACGGGGGGCCTCGCGGCTGCGCCCGCCAGCTTTAAGGAACGCCCTGGAAATAAAGCGCAGCCGGCAGGCGGTGTAGCACCCGCTTCGTTACGTTGTAACCAGGCTGCTGAGTAAGAGCAGCTGTGTGTCCCAGGGCAAGTCGCTTGGCCTCTCTGGGCCCCAGTGTTCTGGTGTGTAAAGCGGCCTTGGAGAGGGTGAAAAGAAATGAGAGTGCGCCTGCAGCTAGCGCCTGAGGCGTCCTCACGCTGCAGCAGCCTTGGCTGCCTCTCATGTAATTTTTGTAAAATCCAGAAGCCACTTTTAAAAGAGCTGTGTTGTTGGGTTTTTATTTTAATTTTTGCCATTTTTGTTATAAAATAAAACACAAGATCAACATGCAAAAATCAATTGTGTTTCTATATACCAATAATTAACAATCTGAAAAGGAAACTAAGAAAACAATTCCATTTATAATAACATTAAAATAAAATAAAATACCTAGGTATAAATATAACCAAGGAGGTAAATGCTCGTACATTGAAAACTACAGAATATTGCTGAACAAAATTAAAGAAGATCCCATGTTCATGGATTGGAAGACTTAATATTGTTAAGATGTCAATACTAGCCAAAGCAATCTGCAGATTCCCTATCAAAATACCAGGCTTTTTTTTTTTTTATGGAAAAGCCAATTCTCGTATTCATATGGAATTGCAAGGGGTCCCAAATAGTAAAAAAAATTATTGAAAAAGAACAAAGTTGAATAACTCAGACTTCCTGATTTCAAAACTTAGTACAAAGCTACAGCAATTAAAACAGTGTGGTCCTGGCATAAGGGTAGACCGAGGTCTATGTGTCCAGAAATAAACCCTGAGTTCTATGGCCAGTTCATTTTCGAAAAGTGCCAAGTCCATCAAATTGGGAAAGAATAGTCTCTTCAACAAAGGGTGCTAGGAAAACTGAAAATCCACATGCAAAAGAACAAATGTGGACCCCTATCTCTCACCACGTAAAAAAAATAATTAAAAGTGGATCAACAACGTAAATATAAGAGCTAAAACTATAAAACTCTTAGAAGAAAACACAGGGAATTATCTTCGGGATTAGGCAATGGACTCTTAGATATTACACCAAGAGCAACAAGAACAACAAAAGAAATAGATAAGTTGGAAAATATAGGGGATTCCCATATACCCAACTCCCTCTCCCTTCCCCTACTAGTAACATTTTACATGTGTGTGCTCCATTTGTTACAACTGATGTACAAATATTGAAGTATTGCTACTAACCATGGTCAGAGGTTTACATTATGATTTACATTTTGCAATGCACACTTTTAAAGGTTTTGATAAAATTTTAAATGGTCTGTATCCATCATTGCAAGATTATGCAGAACAATTCCAATGCCCTAAAAAATGCCCTATGTTCCCACTAGTCTGTTCTTACCTCTGCCTCCCCTTGGAACCTATGATAATCACTAAGTTACAATTGTTGAAGAATCCGTTTCATAGTTACATGCAACAATGTTAAGGGCTTGACATATTGGTCTGTTTTCTTTTATTAGGCACTCTCCATGTTTTTGAGAGAATCTTGCCCCTCTGATTGAGAACATGGCAGGACTCCCCAGGATGGGGAATAAAATTCCTTGTTTATTGTGTTGGTTTCCGCCGACTGAGATAACACACCATGACAAGATGAACACTTTCATATTCCATAGACGCATGCCCTAGGTGTGCTCTATCCCAGGTATCCCCCTACCCCCAACGCGCTGCACCAGTAACCCTCCCCTGCCATATTTGCCAGAAGAACATATATGGGAATCC
>JAQZBX010100485.1:0-11361 GCA_029593785.1 Cabassous unicinctus | reverse complement strand
AAAAAAAAAAAAAAAGAATAGTCAAAAGAAATTTTAAAAAAGAACTAGGAGTGTGGATCTGCCTAGCAGACATAAAAACTTAATAAAAAATTATATTAAAGCACATGGTGTCTTGTCCAGTAATGGACAAATAGATCAAAGGAAGAGAAATGAGAGCTCAGAAATACACTGAGGCATACATAGCAAATTGATATGATAAATATGGTATATTAGTGTGGTAGTTTGAAGCTTTTGTGGACCCCAGAAAATCATATCCTTAGGGCTAATCCATTCCTGTGCATGTAAACCTATTGTAGGTGGGATCTTTTGATTAAATTATGTAAGGGCCTTTGATTAGATTGTGTGAACCAGGGTGAGCCGTAATCCTCTTACTAGAGTCCTTTATAAATGGAGGAATAAAAAGCCACAGATACAGAAAAAAGCTGCAGAGACAGAGAGGAACCAAGAAGCTGAGAGGAAGCCACTTTAGCCAGAAGCTGAAAGCAACGAGGCCTGGAGGAGAGAGGAGAGAAGAGAGACAAGCACATACCATTACGTGCCTGTTTGCTCACAGCTGCAGCTCAGGGAGAAAGGATTTCCTGAAGATGCCTTAATTTGGACACTTTCATGGCCTCAGAACTGTAAGCTTTTAATCGAATAAATCCCCATTGTAAAGGCCAGCCCATTTCTGGTATATTGCTCCCAGCAGCTTTTATTTATTTATTTAATTTTTAAAAAGAGTTATTTAGATTACATAAATGTTACATAAAAAATATAGGGGATTCTCATATGCCCTGCTCCCCATACCACCCACATTTGCCTCCATTAACAACATCCTTCATGAGTGTGGTACATTCATTGCACATTGCAATTGATGAACACATTTTGGAGCATTGCCACTAAGCATGGATTATAGTTTACATTGTAGTTTACACTCTCTCCCACACAATTCTGTAAGTTATGGCAAGATATATAATGGCCTATATCTGTTGTTGCAACGTCATTTAGGACAATTCCCAAGTCCCAAAAATCCCAGCAGCTTTTAGCAAACTAATTTTAAAAATTAGTTAGAATTTCTTTCTGTGAGTGACAGAAAACTCAAAATATCAGTGGCTTCAACAAGATAGATGTTTACTTTTGTCTCACCTAAAACTCCAAAGGAAGACCCAGATTTCTTCCATCATTCTACAACACTGTGCATGGCCTCCATATCTAAACTCAGCTAATGATTCAGGATGTCTGCTACAGCTGCAGCCACCATGTCTGAATTCCACAAGAAGGAAAGAGGCAGAGAAAGTGAAAAGGCATGCTTCTTCCTTTTGGAGACATTTCCTGAAGGTAGTAGACACTACTTCCTCTAACAACTCATTGGCCAGAATGTGGCCACACCCAGCTGCAAGTAAGGCTGGGAAATGTAAGGTGGCCATGTTTTCTGCTTAAAATTCTATTACTATAGAAGAAAGGAGAGAAAGGATATTAAAGAACTACTGGGAGATTCTGTTACAGATGGCAATACAAATCAATGGAAGAAAAATGCATTATTTAATACATGTGTTGGGACAGTGGTTTCATATGAAAAAAAAATAAAATTAGATAACTAGCTCACAGTGAACATAAAGAAAATTTTTAGATGGATTGAAAACCTAAATGGGACTGGAAGGATGCATAGTAAATTACAATAATGGTTTCTTTGGATAGTCAATATCAAATATCTAGTGAGTGAGAGGAATAGGATTGGGGGAGGGAATAAAGGACAGTTTAACTTTTCATATAACCTAGTCTTTAATAATAATAAAAAATGAATAAAGTACAAAATCAAACCACAAAACCTTCTCAATAAAGCTTTCCTCAACTTCATTTGCATACCCTTAGATGGGGTCCACTGGGGTCTGCTCATCTGTTAACCCCTGTGTGCATGACAAGGTTAGAGGGAACAGCCTGAAGGGCACCTCCCCTCCCTGATGACTTCATTTGTCTTTGCCACCAGGACAAAGTCTGAGTAGGGCAGCCCCACCATTAGTGCAAAAACCCTCTGGCTCTAGTTCTAGTTCTAGTGCTGGCTGCCGTATTTGTATGAAGGGAAATGAAGGGACTGTTGACTTTTCAACAGGACATATGCTCCTTTCCTAATCTTGCAAAAGGAGAGCATACTCTTTTCTCTGACATCTTCAACAAACCGTTGCTATACCCCGAATCCTGGGAGCATATAGGCTACCCAAGTCAATTTGTTCTCTCTCTTGGCAGACTATCTTCCCCAATGAAAGCCTAGGAAGTCTTCATAAACGTACCTGGTGCTTCCTGATCCATAGGTTACTTCTAGATAATTTAAAAAAATTAAAAGAGAAAAAGGCAGTCTGCAATAATTTATTTCAGTAATTGAAAGAAGCATCTGACATGAAGGCCTCATTAATATCTGATTTCTTAACATATGCAAAATGAAAACATCATCTTCATGTCAGAACCTATGTATAAGGCTAGTTTGGTGGTGATGGTGGGAGGTGGGGGCTAACAGGCCCTCTAGGAGTCCAAAGTGCACATCTAGTACCTGTGAAAGCAACAAGGTGGGAAAAGCAATTGCTTGGCTCTCAGAAAGAGTTGAGCCTAGGAAGGGGAGCAGAAGTAAAAATGAGCTAAATGTGCATGAATGAACATAGGCTCAAGATGATTCTAGAGGTGGGGACTGCATGGCAAAAGCAAGTCAAGCCAGGATGGATGAAATAACATAAAAATTGAGTCTAAGATCTGGGGTCAGGTAACCAAAGAGAGTAAAGCTGGGGACCACAAACCCAGGGACAAAGAAGGATTCTGGTTCATTTCTATTTTGCTTCTGTTTCAAGTCATTTTCATTTTTGTACTTTATTTTGGCTTGGATGAAGTACAAATTTATGTAATTGATATATTTTTTATTTTTTTCCCCTTACGTACAATTCCTTTTTACAAAAATCTGTGATTTGATGAAAGTTCAACAGGCAAACCACACATTTTAGCACAACAAGTAAATATAATTTTATAAGTCACTGAAGCTTGATTGGCTAACTAAAATATGACAGTGAAAGAAGGGTAGGTCACATGCAAAAGACAATAGATTTAAGAATGAGTGGAGAAGTTGCCCTCTACAAGAAGGCTTAACCTAGGTAAAAATTATTGAGTTCAAGGATGTGTTGTATTTTCACAGGATGTGAAAGATTTGTTTTCATTTTCTGGACAGGCAGTGAACAGGACGTGGCAGCAGAGGGCTTTCAGGCAACAGCAGGCTCACCACACAGCTTGCCAGTCTTCCCTAATGAGAGAGTTCCAGGTGGGAAAGGACTGCCAGGCCTGAAAATCAGGCAGTGACTCAGGAGTTCTCTCCCACAAGAAGATGGATTGATGGTCAAGGTGTGTTTGGAGCAGTTTAGGGCAGCTGCACCCAGGTGAGTCCTATCTGTTCATTCTGCGTTCCTCAGGTGGCTTTTGTCCTCTGAGTTGCAAGATAGCATGTCTGTGTTCTGGGCAGGAAGAAAGTGGAAGGGCCAAAGACCTGCTCTCTCTCTCTCTTTTTATTTTTAAAGGGAAAGGATCTTTGCTCCATGGCTTTTTATTTTTATTTATTATTATTATTATTTTTTTAATGAGGTACCAGGGATTGAATCTGGGACCTTGTACATGGGAAACAGGCACTCAACCACTGAGCTACACTTGCTTCCCAGGCCTGCTCTCTTGTGGTGTTGTCTTTTTATTCAGGAAAGGAACACCTTCCCTGTAGCCTTCCTTTTACATCTTATTGTCTAGAAGTATGTCACTGTCTCCTTCTAGCTGGATTGATTTGGGGAAGTTGAATATTTGAGCTTTCCAGCCTCTCTGGCAAAGAAGTACACAGCAGAGGGAGGCAATGGATGGCTTTTGGGTAGCCAACCTACAGTGTACATTTCTAAGGCAAGTTGGTGATTGTAAGGAGATGTCCAAAGTCCCAAATTGAACAATAAAAATGAAAAACATTAAGTAGTCAAAAAGCAAAGCAAAACAAAACAATACAAAAAATGCAAAGCAAAAGTAGGTCAATGTGACAATTAACTTTTGATATATATATAATGTTGGGCAGGCTTAAAAATCTTGAGACAGAGCCTTGGATCTGCCTTCTTTAAAAAAAGACATACATTCAAATTTTAAATTCAGTTTCTTTTAAAAATAAAAATTATACATAATTTTACATGCACAAAGTTTAAAGACCAAGTAATTCTACAAGATTTGGTAGAAACACAAAAACAAAACCAGCCATCCTCTTCATCTCCAAGTTTCTGTTTCCAGAGGAAGCCATTTTAAATGCTGAGAATTTTCTTTTGTGGCATTTCCAGCTCTAGTTTCATCTTTTCAGTTAGTTTTCCATCTCTTCATTGAGGTCTTAATTAGATATCTGAATTAGGCTGTGGTAAATTGAGACAAATTTTTCGGTCATAATTTTTTTTTTTTCTATGTGATAGCATTTTTCTGGTGACTTAATTCATTATTTTTCTGTTTTTTTTTTTTAAACTGACTTTTCTTATATATTTGCATAATCTTGTTTTGGTACTTGTGTCTGTAACCCTAGAAGAAACAAGTTCTTAATCTTAATCCTATTCCTTTGAGTATGAACCCATTGCAAACAGGATCTCTGGAAGATGTTATTTTAGTTAAGATATGGCTCAACTGAATGTAATTGGGCCTTTATCTGGTTTACTGGCATTCTTAATGAACAGAAGAAATTCAGACATTGAGAAAGCCATGGGATGGAGCCAGAAGCAGGAAGTCAATGGAACCTAGAAGAGAGAGGAGAGGACATTGCCACATGACAGGAAAGAACCAAGGATTGCTGGCCAGCCAGAACGCTACTGACTCTAGGAGGATGCAAGCCTTCTAGCCTTTGAATCTGTAAGCCAGTAAATTCCTGTTGTTTAAACCAAAACCGGATTGTGGTATTTATGATTGTAGCCTAGCAAAAGTAAAAAATCTTTTAGTTTAAAAAATCTTTTCACTACATTTTCTGTGTAAGTTTTAAACTTATACAGAAGTATAGAGAAGAATACAGTAAATCCTCATGTATGTATCACCCAGCTTCAAAAATCAACTCACAGCCATGTATTTCCATCTATATCGCCACCCACTTGTCCCCTGCTGTATTATTTTGAAGCAAATCCCAGACTTCATCTACAATTATTTCTGTATGTATTTCGAAAATATAAGGACTCTTTATGAAAATGTAACTAAAACCTAAAAAATTAATAAAAATTCCTTAATAGCATCAAATATCCAGTCAGTGTTCACATTTTCATTGTTTCAGAAATGTAATAATTCTTTTCTTCGATTATCTTGTTTGAATATGAAGCCAAATAATGTCCATACACTGTGATAATAGTGTTTTAAAAGTTTCCTTTAATCCATAGTTTCTTCCAATTCTCTTTATTTTTCTTCAAAATTTATTTGTTGAAGAAATTAAATTGTTTGTTTGATAGAGTTTCTCACAATCTGGATTTTGTTAATTATATCCATGTGGTGTTTCATATGTTCCTCTGCGTTTCCTTCCAAACTGGTAGTTGGATTTAGAGACTTGCTTAGATTCAAGTTCAATTTTTTTTTTTCTGGCAAGAATACTTCTTAGGTGGTTCTGTGTTCTTCCATCAGGAGACATGCAATAACTGGTTTTCTCTTTTTGTATTATTAGCAGCCATTTATAACCATTGTCTAGTTCTGCACTATCAAATATGCTAGCCACTAGCCACATATTGTATTTAAATTTAAACTAATTAAAAAAAAATTTAGTTTCTCAGTTGCACTAGCCACATTTCAAGTGATCAAGAGACACATGTGGTTGGTAGCTATGGTATTGGACAGTGCAGATATAGAACATATCCATCATCACAGAAAGTTGTGTTGGACAGTGCTGGTCTAGAACCATTAATTCAGTAAAGGTTGTGATAGGGTGCTATTCTAATTCTAACATTCCTCTTTACTTATTAGCTAGAAAACCATTATTAAGAGTGTGGCAATTTGAAGCTGGGTGGATTCCAGAAGATCATGTCCTTAGAGCTAATTCAGTCTTGTATGTATAAACCTGTTGTAGATAGGACTTTTTTATTAGATCACTTCAGAAGGGCATGACCCAGGATTGGTTTTATTATTTTTACTGGAGTCCTTTCTAAACAGAGGAATAAAAGCCTCAGCCACAGAAAAAATCAGCAGAGAAAGAGAAAACCAGAGAGGCTGAGAGAGAGGTCCCAGGGGCCATAGGCTAGAATCAGCAGAGCACAGAAGCCTGGAAAGAGATCTCTGAGAGACTGAAAGAGATGAGACCTGGAGAGTGGGCGAAGATGAATCATGCCCACAGCTGAGCTTGGGGAGAAAGTAACCCTGGAGGAGAAGGCAGAGATAGAGACCTGCAGAACTGCCATTATGCCCTGCCATGTGCCTGTTTACTCACAGCTGATCCTGGAGAGATAGCATCTTTAGATGATACAGCCATGTGCCTGATTGCCCATAGCTGCAACTTGGTAAGATAGTATCTTTAGATGATGCCTTGATTTGGACACCTCCATGGCCTCAGAACTATAAGCCTTTAACCTTATAAATTTCCTTTATAAAAGCCAACCCATTTCTGGTATATTGCTCCCAGCAGCCTTTAGCAAACTAAAACAAAAAGAAATTTCCCCATGTCTACTCTATGGTTACCCAATGATACAGTTCACATAGGAAAGGAAGGATAAAACTTAGCTTTCTTTCACTTTAATGAATTCATGATGTAGCATCCTCCAACAGTCAATAATTATTTTAATGTCATTAAGTGCTTATGGGTTTAGACATATATGATGTCTTTCTTTTTTTTTTTTTTCCCTTTGGGTTGACTCTTTTTTCTTGTTCTTTATAGAAATATTGTCCAAATGCACAGAACATGGCTTTTGCCTAACTTTGGTAACTGTGGTGGATTTAATTATTGGCCTCATTTTTCACCCATCTGTTACCTTTGCCATACAGTTAAGTTTGCAGTTCCTCTAATACAAGGTAGAGTGTGCCACCCCACCCCTTGACTTTATCCTTGACCATGTGACTTGCTTTGGCCAATGAGATTTTAGCAGATTTGAAGTGAGCTGGGACTTGGAATGTACTTGAGAGTGGAGCTAGCTCTGTTGTGTTTTGCCATGGCCATTAGAGGAACATGCCCTATTCAGTATGCAGCTCCCAGAAGGAGAATGAGAAACAGAGTGAACTAACTCAGCTAATCTGCAAACTTGTAACCTGAAATAAAAGTTTATTGTCATTGAGATTTTGAGTTTGTTTTCCATGTCTCTCTCCCTCTCACTCTCTCTCTCTTGATTATTCCATTTGGTGATGTCTTTCATAACCAAACTAGCATTAGCAGAGCTTGTCTCAGATTAATGTGTCTTCCACAAATAGTACTTTGCTGTTCAAAATATAATAATTGAAATCATGCCCTAGAACATTAGGGACTTTGTAAGAACTCAAATGGATTGTGATTCATACTTCTTGATCCAAAAACTATAGATACATGACTTTTCAACATTGTATGATAAGGTTTTAGCCATTTCAATCATCCTTTTATCTGCTCCTCTTTGACTTCCCAATCTTTTTCATCTGCATTTTTTTAGTCACACTTTAATAGACTATACTTTTTAGAGGAATTTTAGGTTTACAGAAAAATTGCTTGGAAATTACAGAGAGTTCCCATGTACTGTCTTCCTACCCCCCATTTCTCCTGTTATTAACATCTTGAATTAGTGTAGTACATTTATTACAATTCATAAATCAATTTTGATCTATTGGTTCATTCCTTGGGTAGTACATTTCTTTGGGTTTTGAAAAATGCATAATGTCATGTATCCACTATTACAGTAACATACAAAATGGTTCACTGCCTTAAAAATGCTGTGTGCCATCTATTCATTCCTCTCTCCTTCCCCCTCCTCCTGATAACAATTGATCTTTTTACTCTCTCTATAGTTTTTCCTATTATAGAATGTCATATAGTTGGAATCATTCATTATGTGGTCAGAGAGGATGCTTTGTATACTTTCAATCTTTTAAAATTTTTTGAGTCCCAACATGTGGTCTATCCTGGAGAATGATCCATGTGCACTTGAGAAGACTGTTGATACTGCTGTTTTGGGGTGCAATGTTTTGTGTGTGTCTCTTAGGTCTAGTTCATCTATCATATTCTTCAAGTTCTCTGTTTTCTTATTGATCTTCGGTCTAGGTGATCTCTTCATTGATTAAAGTGGTATATCAAAGTCTCCAACTATTAATTGTAGAAGTGTCTTTTTCTTCCTTAAGCTATGCCAGTGTTTGCCTCATGTATTTTGAGGCATAGTGATTCAGTGCATAAATATTAATGATTGTTATTTCTTTTTGGTAGATTGACCCTTTTATTAATATATAGAGTCCTTCTTTGTCTCTTGTAGCAGCTTTTGACTTAAAGTCTATTTTGTCCAATAT
Source organism: Cabassous unicinctus (assembly GCA_029593785.1). Classification (NCBI taxonomy): domain Eukaryota; kingdom Metazoa; phylum Chordata; class Mammalia; order Cingulata; family Chlamyphoridae; genus Cabassous; species Cabassous unicinctus. The sequence continues at coordinate 2,922 of JAQZBX010100485.1, read as the reverse complement.
TAGTATTGCTACCTCAGTTCTCTTTTGGTTATTATTTTCATGGATTATCTTTTTCCACCCTTTCACTTTCAATCTATTTATGCTCTTGAGTCTAAGTTGAATCTCCTGTAAATAACAGATAGTTGGATCATGTTATTATTATTATTTTTAATCCATTCTGCCACTCTGTGTCTTTGATTGAGGAGTTTAATCCATTAACATTTAGTGTTACTACTGTAAAGGCAGGACTTCAGCCATTTGTCCTTTGTTTTTTATATGTCATATCTTTTTTTGTCTCCTTTATTGAAGCCTCCCTTTGTGCATAGTTGATCTTTTGTGATGTATCTGATTGACCCATTCTCATTTCCATTTCTGTGTATTTTAAAAATACTTTCTTTGTGGTTACCCTGGGGTTTGTATTGGACAACCTAGGTCTATAACCTACAAGTTTGAAAAGATACCACCTTAACTTCAATAGAATACATGTTCTCTGCTTTCATATCCCTCTACTTCTCCTCTTTATGTTGTTTTTGTCCCACATTTCCTCTTCATATTATGCAAATCTGTTATCAGGAAATATGATTATTTCTTATTCAACTGTATTCTAACTCAGAGAAATTAAAGGGTGGGGTTATATATTGAGGATGCAGTACTACTGGGTTTTTCATTTACCCATTTAGTTACCTTTACTGATGAGCTTCACTTCTTCTCTCTCCTATCTTTTCTTTTCTTTTTTAAAGATTTTATTTTTATTTATTTATCCCCCCTTTGCTGTTTGTGCTTGCTGTGTCCATTTTGCTTTTGCATTTTTCTGTGTCTGCTTGTCTCCCCCTGCTGCATCATCTTGTTGCACCAGTTCACTGCACACACAGGCTGGCTTGCCTTCTCCAGGAGGCCCCAGGAATCAAACCCAGGGCCTCCCATATGGTAAACGGCAGCCCAACCAATTGAGCCACAGCCACTTCCTCCTATCTTTTCTTTCAACCAAAAGAACTCCCTTTAACAATTCTTGTAGAGCGGGTCTTTTGGTGATGAACTCTCTGTAAATGTCTTAAACTCTTCCTCATTTTTTTTTTTTTTTAAGAAGGTGCCGGGGATTGAACCCAGGATCCCATACATGCAAAGCAGGTGCTCAACTACTGAGCTATACTTGCTCTCTCTCCCTCATTTTTGAAGAACAGGTTGGCCGGATAAAGAATTTTTGGCTGGCAGTTTTTCTCTTTCATACCTTAAATATATCATATTCTCTCCTCCATGGTTTCTGATGAGAAATTGGCACTTAGTCTAATTAAGGATCCCTTGTATCTGATGAATCACTTTTCTCTTGCTGCTTTTGGAATTGTCTTTTTACCTTTGGCACTTGACATTCTGATTAGTATGTGTCTTGGAGTAGGTCTATTAGGATGTATCCTTCTTGGAGTATGTTGTGCTTTTTGTATATGTGTATTTATGTCTTTCATAAGAGTTGGGAAGTTTTTAGCCATTATTTCCACAGATATTCTTTCTGCTGCTTTTCCCTTCTCTTTACCTTCTATGACTCCCATGTATGTTGGTATGCTTCATGTTGTTATACAAGTCCATTAGAGAATGCTAAATTTTTTTCTGTTTTTTCTTTGTTTTTCTGACTATGATTTCGATTGTCCTGTCTTCTAGCTTGCCGATTCTTTCTTCTGCCTGTTCAAATCTGCTCTTGTATATCTATAGTGTATTTTTAATCTACATTATTGTACAGTTTAGCCCCATAATTTCTGTTTCTTTTTAAACTTTCTTATTCCTCTTTTTGCTCACACATTTTCTTCTTAATGTCATTTAGCTGCATATCCACATTTTGTTTATTTTCTCCATATTTTCCTTCATCTCTTTGAATTGATTTAGGAGATTTATTTGAACTTCTTTGATTACTTGTTCCAAAGCCTGTGTCTCATCTGAAGTTTTAATTTGTTCTCTGGACTGAGCCACAGTTTTCTGTTTTCTTATTGAGTTTTCTGTTTCTGTTTCTGTTGTGATTTTTGCTGATGCCTGGGCATCTGATTATTTTGATGTGCTAACTCTGAAAGTCAGTTTCTCCCTCTTGCCTAGGCTTTTATTGTAGATTGGCTATGCATTAAGGCTCATGTTTCGTGCTTGGTCCAGCTTGTACTGAACCTTTGTTCAATTGTTTAGATTTTCTCATGTCTTCTGCACCTGTTTCTTGCCCTGGACATGTGATGCAATGTTTAAGATTGCCCTTTTATATGCAGTTGGTTTCATTTCCAGGAGAAAGTTACCTTTCTTCTGTTCCTTCTCTGTGAATCCTAATCTATTCTTTTTGTTTTTGTGCAGCATTTTCTCCCCAGCTTCTATGATTTTCTCAAATGCTTTCCCTCATTCATTACTCCCTTTACATTATACTTTCCAGTCCTGGAGACTGTCCTGTCTTACAGCAGTTCAATTTTTCCATGAGAATTTTCTGCCTCTAGTAACTTCCATGGTAGGGTATCCTGCCCCAGGAAGCCAGATGGGGTAAGCATACAAAACGCCCATTTTTTCATTTAGGTGTTCCAGCAATTAGCGACGAGCTTGGATGTGTACATTGTTTGCCAACAGTTCCAACATTGGTCTCCTTTGTTGCCATGTAAGGATGTTCTGCCCCAGGGAGCTAGATGAGGTCAATGTTCAGAAACACCAATTTTTTTTCATTTAGGTGTTCTAGCAATTAGAGAATGGGTGTGGACCTCTTGCCAACAGTTCTGTTGTGGGTCTTTTTTGCTTCCTGGGGACCATTTTATATGCACATGCTCACCTGCCACTTGGGTCCCACCCTTGTCTCTGCAGCCTTGGAACCCTGTGTCTGAATATGTGTGGGGCTTTAACTTGCTGCTGTGAGTGTCTCTGTGTTCTTTGTCCATGGCAGGAAGTACCCGGGCTATGCTGCCATTGTGTGACTTTTTTTTTTTTTAAAGC
>JAQZBX010100484.1:0-11362 GCA_029593785.1 Cabassous unicinctus | reverse complement strand
AATTAAAGGATAAGTAGCACAAGAAGTGTGATTGATGGATTTAGCAATGATTTATTGAATTTTTTTTTAAGATTTATTTATTTATTTATTTATCCCCCCCTTGCTGCTTGTGTTTGCTGTGTCCATTTGCTGTGTGTTTTTTCTGTGTCTGCTTATCTCCCCCTTGCTGTGAGGTCCTGCTGCATCAGCCCACTGCGCCGCGCGGGCTGGCCTGCCCTCACAAGGAGGCCCCGGGAAGCGAACCCGGGGCATCCCATATGGTAAACAGGAGCTCTATCGATTGAGCCACACCCGCTTCTTATGATGAATCTTTGATCGCCTTGGCAAACCACCTAATTTTTAATTCCTATCTCTTGAAAATAAAAACAATGTATACCATTTTTCATTATGAATACCACAGTAAAGCAAATCTAGTTTATGTCCACATTTCCTTGATTAAGGTTTGCTTGTTTGACTTCTCTGATTCTTCAAATGGTCTGACCAAGGGCAGGTGGAGAACTTTAGAAACTGTGTTAAGCATTAAAAGGATGCCCACCTCTTTATCTGCTACCCAAAGGTAATTAAAAATAAACACAATAAGGCTTAAGGAATTCCAATAAAGTTTTGATTTGGCTCCTAAGACTACTTCATCTTTTTCTCTTTTGGAAATATCAAATATCAGCTTCTTTAAAGAAAAAAAAAAAAAGTATTATGTCCCTGATTTGTTGCTACCCAAGCACATTTCTTAGCCTCTCTTTGGGTAATCTGACACTGGGTCAGATCCACTAAGCTATTTGGGAATCTAGTTCCAAAGCCAGAAGATGTTGGTAAGCAAAAAAATAACTCAGTATGTCATTCTATTTTATAAAACTAACTTATGTTCTTTAAGGTCATTGGCAAATATGTCTTTCAAAGTAATGATTTTGCCTTTAAAGCTTGAGGGATTAAGAAAACTTTGTTTTGGCAGTTTAAAAAAAATTATGTTGGGGAGAGAATGCTTAAGTACTTCAGTGTGTGTGCATCAGTGCCAGAATTATTGTTTTTCTTACATTGTATTTTAGCTATAGGATAAAGATAGAGCTGTATAAATCTAGAAATGTTTAAAAGGGTGTGAATTTAAAGAATCTTCTGTAACCAGTCATGTGCAATTTCTACCCAAACTGCTCAATTTCTCTGGAATATTAGAGTGGAGGGAGAGAGAGCTTGAAAAAGCAGGGTTCTTTTAGGGGCTCAGCATCATAAGCCTATAATTTTAGAACCAGAAATCTCCTTAGAGATCATCCAAGGCAGATTTCACTAACTGCCTGCATGTGGGCTGCAGAGGGGTTGTTTGTTTCTTTGTCCGTTGGCTGAACAGTGTTGTGATGGTGGCTTTATTTTAATTTGAACGTGTTTAGAAGGGGCCACCACTTTCTAGTTAACCACAATTCCCCTTACTCCTTCTTGCTTAAACCTGCCTCATAGCTGCCTGGTGCCTGCCTGGCCGCTAGAGGCATTCGAAATATATGAAATTGCCAACTTGATAGAACTGCCCTCAGTTTTTGCTTTATAAAGGGTTGGTCTTTGAGGCCATGAGAGGGTAAGCAATGCCTAAGATGACACAGAGTTAAGACCAGAACTCAGGACGCCTGATGGCTGGGGTGGTATTGTGGGGTCTGAAATTTAAATTTACCCCCATTAGCTGAGAAAAAAAAACAAAGAAAATGCACAGCTTTAAAAATAATAAATAAATCTACCACCTGAATATTTAATGTTATCTCAGAAAAAACAAAAACATAAACAAAAAAACACCACAATACAGTGAATAAGCCTACCAGGGCTATCCCACATTATTTTCTTGAAATATTTCTAGGATATATGCCTATTAATTATTTTTTTGCAGTACATGAAGAAGCTTTTAAATACAGTATTATAAGCAGTATTGAATAAAGACATATTTTTTATATGGCAGAAATATTTTAGGTGCATACTTGTATGTAGTTATCAGCATCTCCCAGTTATAAAATTTTGACAAATTCTGACTTTCGTTGTATATTTCATACACCATTAGAATATATTAGAATATATTATAAATTCCCTTAGGGCAGGGCTTTTCCTCCTTGTTCTACATATATTACTTATTAGAAAACTATATACACATACTATGGCAAAGATAATAAGGCATTAGAAATATGCCTAATTTTAATTTTTCAATTGAATTTTTTACATACTGCTATAAGCATATGTGTATTTATATTAAGGAACTATTGAACATCTTTATTGTATAAGTAAAATTAATATGAAAGGCAAGTTTCAGTTTTTCCTGTTATTTATTTTGTCTTTAAAAATTCCCATTAATTAAAATCTGGTGTTTTGGTTCATTCGTCAAAGAAATATGTCTTTCAAACAATTTGTAACAAAATGGAGCGATAAATCAAGGCTGATGCCTTATCTTATCCAGTACTTGGCACAGAGTAGGCACTTGATTAATAACTAGTGGGTGGATGAATGGATGGATGGATGGATAGTTGGATAGAAAGATGGTCTTTGTAGCAGGGCCTTGAGAGTGAACCTATTATCAGTTTTAGAGAATAGACAGACAATATTGAATAATTATGAACAAAATGAAATTCAAAACTAAATCAAGTATCTATTGTCCAAAATGTGGTGTTTGGAGATTATGATGGTTTGAGGCTGTATGGACCCCAGTAATGTATGTTCTTAAAGTTAATACATTCCTGTGGGTATAAACTATTGTAAGTAGGACCTAATCCTCTGACTGGAGTCCTTTATAAGAGAATTAAATTCAGACAGAGAGAAAGAAAGTCATAGAAGCAAGAACCTGGAAGCAATGAAACCCAGAAGAGAAGGGAGAGAGAAGCAGATGTTGCCATGTGCCTTGCCATCTGACAGAGGAGTCCATAATCGCCTGCTGACAGTCTTCAGGAAGAAAGCATCACCTGATGATGCCTTGATTTGGAGATTTTTCTCAGCCTCAAAACTGTAAGCTTGGAAGCAAATAAATTCCCACTGTTAAAAGCCAACCCTTTCTGCATTTTGGCAGCTAAGCAGACTGAAACAGAGATTAAATGAGACAATTCATGTCAAGTATTTTATGCTTACTGCTTAACATTGTTTAATTCATTATTAATATTTTTGTTATATTATTATTTACTCTCTTATTTCTAATAATTAAAAATTATTTAGGGGAGTGGATGTAGCTCAAGTTGTTGAGTGCCTGCTTCCCATGTACAAGGTCCTGGGTTCAATCCCCAGCACCTCCTAGAAAAAACCAACTCTCATTGGGGAGCAGATGTAGCTCAGAGGTTGAGTGCCTGCTTCCCATGTGTGAAGTCTTGGGTTGAATCCCACCTCCTAAAAAAAAAAAAAATATATATATATATATATGAATATATATATAAATTTCATATATATATGTAAATGCCTGAGAATTATGTATAGGATTATACTGCAGAAATGTGGTCAATAAAAGAAAAATGTTGATCTTCTACCATGATTTGAGAAGATTGTGGGGGAACAAAAAAGCTAAAGGCCCAATGAAAGAACTTTAGCACATGCTGGGTATACTAGTGAAAAAGATGCAAACATTTAAAGAGTAAAACATAAATAAATACTAATTAATGCTGAAGAATCCAGCACAATGGAGCAAGCTCTCAGGCTGTTTCTTCCTCTTACAAGTTTCTTGGGCATTGAATCATGTCCGCCACAAAAGACATGTTCAAGTCCCAACTCTTGGTCTTGTGGGTATAAACCCATTTGTAAATAGGATCTTTGAAGATGTTATTATCAATTAAAGTGTGGACTCATTTGTGAATGGAATCTTTGAAGATCCTGTTTAGATGAGGCCAGATTGAATCAGGGTGGCCCTTAATCCACATGACTGATGTCATCATGTGGTGGAAGAAATTTGAATGCAGTCAGTCAGCAGAAGCCAGAAGTCATTGGAAACTGGAGGAGCAGATACAAGGAGAGAAAGAGATAGTCATGTGATGGAAGACTGTTTGAGCACTACAGTCTCTGGAAGAAAGCAAGCCCTGCCAATACCCTGATGTTGGACTTCTAGCCTCCAAAATTGTGAGATAGTAAATGCATGATCTGTAAGCCAGCCCACTGTGTGCCATTTGTCACGGGAGCCCTGGCAAACTAACAAAATACTCCAATCTCCTATGTACTTAATAAAATATTAAACTCATCCTAGATCCAGTTAAGCAGTTGAGCTAGTTCCTTTCCTTCTCTTTCCTCAGACCACTAGCTTTCTTCAGAGAGATATATAGTCTAAGCCTCAAGGTACCATTCTACTGAAAGCCTTACCAATGTTTTCCTGTGGCCAAATTGGGTGGCCATGTATTTCTCATTCCTTATTACTCATTCTCCTCCATGTCTGCAGCATTTGATATCTTGAACATCCTCCCGTGCTCTTGTCCATCCTCCCCGTACTCTTTTTGCCCTAACTTAGTTCACTCCTCAGTTTTCCTTGGTTGGTAAGTCTGTCTTTCTTCTGCTTCCTAAAAGTGGACTCATCCGAAGTATTCTCTTTCCTGATATTATCTATCCACATAGTTTCAGCCACCATCTCTATGCAGGAGATATCCAAAATCATAATTTCCAAGCTAAGTTATATCTTCATATCATGTTCTATAGTTTTAAGTATCTATCAGAAACCTAAATTCATTGTCCCTTCAGCATTTCAAAGCCAACATGTCTAAATCCGTACCTCCATTATCAATCATTTGCAAGTTCCTGGCAATTTGTCCTTGAGCATGCCTCCTGATTCTACCATTTCTTTCATTCCCACTGCCAGTCTACCTACCTACATAGAACTCTTATTACCATTATTACTTACCCAATTGCAGTAGCATCATAACTGGTTTCTTGATTAATATTTAAACACTTCACACAACTTACACATGGCTGCTTTGTGGATTTTCCTAAAGCATACCCTAGATTGTTCTCTCCCATCCTATAAAATCCTCTGTAGCTCCCCAAGTTCTACAACGATGTCCATATTTTTTTAGCCTAGAAGTCGATGCCTTTGATGCCTTTCAATGATTTTCCCAATGTCATATTACCCTATTTTTGTATATATATATATACACCCTATTTCAGCTTATTTGGCCCATTTATTCCTTCCTTCTTGCCCATAGTTATTTATATTCCATCCACCTGGAATGTCTTGTCAAAATCCATTCTTCAAGGACCACATCATAGGAAACCCTTGGGCAGCAGTCCCTACTCACTCACTTTGGAGGTGGTCTTTTTTCCTGTGAAATAGAATCATACCCTGTTCATTCTTCTTTTAGCACACCAATCAGATGTTGCCTGATGTAATGGGTTTATCACTTTTCTCGATTCTTCTACTAAATTGTAAGCTCTCAGGAATCAGAAACCAATGGTTTAATCATTTTCACTAATGCTTTTACAAAGTAACTTCATGTCGTTCATATTCAGCAACATTTATTAGGCATTTCTTGAAGTATTTCATGATGAAAATGCAATTTTAAATAAGTTGGTTCTATTTAAATGCTAGCTTTTGAGCTTAAAATACAGTGGTCACAGCATAGGCTCTACCCCAGGCATGCTAGGATTTAAATTCTGGCTCATGTACTTAGTAGAGTGTGACTGCAAACACTATCCTAACTTTTCTGAAACTGAGGTACCTTGTGTATTGAACTTATTGATATAACATTAACCTCACTGGGTAATTTTAAGCAGTCAGTAAATTCAGGTGATTCCTCCTTTCCTCAACAATAAAAATTTTTAGGAGAAGGCTCATATTAGGATATTATAGAATATTATTTGGATACTATAGCACAGCATGTTCACCAAAAGTCGTTTCAAATCAACCCTTTCTCAATGATACATTGATACTTCCTAGAGTTTAACAGGGCAACCTAGTTCAAGGTTATAGCTTAGACTTTGGAGCAAGATATTCCTAAATTTGGGTGTGGACTCTGTCATTATTAGCTATGTGACCTTGCTCTGGTGGCAGGACATTTTTGAGCTTTGGTTTCCTCATTTGGAAATGGAATCATAATACATCCCTTACAGGATTTTTGTGAGGATGAGAGACAATGTATGTTCAATGCCCTTCATGTAAGAGACCCCCTGCAATAATAAGTTTCGTTGGCGCTTTACCTTGACTTAAAATTTCATTTTAGACAAAAATCTCAGGTGTAGCTCTCTTATGGTTTACCGTACTCTCATGGAAGAACATTTCTGTGAACAAAGCTAATTGATAATTTAATCATTTTTCTTTGTAGACTACACTTTCCTTGCCTACCTTATCCCCAGGTCTTGTCCCCAGATCAAAATGCTTATGCCAGGGATGGATGTGGCTCAAATGTTTGGGCGTCCATCTCCCATATGGAGGGACCTGGATTCAATCCCCGGGACCTCCTGGTAAAAATTTTTTTTAAAAAGTAAAATATAGAAGGTGTGCAGGCCATCAGGCCCCGCAAGCGGGTGAGCCCCTGAGGCCCTGCGCATGGGCACACCACCAGGCCCTGTGAGCAGGTGTGCCCTCCAGGCCCCGTGCACAGGTGCGCCGTCAGGCCCCGTGAGCCATGCAGCAAGATGATGATGTAACAGAAGAGTGACCTAAGGGAAAGCCAAGACGAGACGCACTTAAAAACTAAGAACTAAGGTGGCGCAGGTGGTGGGACGCCTTTCTCCCACATCGGAGGTTCCGAGGATCGAATCCCAGTGAAGTCAAGAGGAGAAGGATGAGAAGAGAGGGTAGGAAACGGACACAGAGAGTTGCCCAGCAAATGGACACAAAAACAGCAAAAACGGGTGTGTGTGTGTGTAAAAATGGATAAAAATACATACATAAATAAATAAATTCTTTAAAAAAAAAGTGCTTATGCCAGGACTGAATTTTTGAAGCCCAGAATAAATATACGCTATTAAAATGAAAAAATTCATCTGCAGAAGAGAAATCTATAAAGGACTTTCCTGTGGCAGTCATACATTCACACAGCCGTAGGCATGTGACTGCTTTCTTGTTACTCAGCTATCTGCTCCACCTTGTATAAGTTATGTATCTATTTAAGTAAACTGTACTTGTAGCAATCAGAGGATTAAAGATTGCTTATATTTTTCCACCATGAGATGTTTTGAAACTTACAGACATCATGGAGCTATAGCTGACAAAAAAAACGCAGTATCTTGTTACTCAAATAGCTTTAAACTCATGTTACCATAACCCATGATAAACATTGTAGGCGATTAGATTATGGTTAACGTATCTAGATGGCATTTTAGGCAGTAGGCTCAAAATTTCCCCTTTCTTTCCTTATGCCCTTATTTTTTGGAAATAGTATCTTTGAAATTTTGGCCACTACCCACTGCTTTGTGTGTGTGTTTCTTTTCTTTTTTTTTAGAGGCCAATGTGATTTTTAAAATATAAGGAACAAGGAAAGAAAGGAAGACCTTGTTAACTTGGGATAATTTGCTGAGTCAGCATGATGAGACAGCTCAAATGCAACATTTTGGTTCAGGTTTGCTACTTCTTCTTACCTTGGCCTGTGTCTTTCCCTTTTCTGTGCCTCAGTTTCCTTATCTGTTAGAACAGGGAGTTGGATTATATGATTCTTAAGAGAGCCCTTCTAGCTCTTAAATTCATTGAATATAAGTGATTTGAGCTTCATCAAGTTTTATTTATAGCAGAGGAGAAATTAGTTTAGATCAGAAAAGAGATTATGTAATAACCACAATCAGATATACAACATCTTCGCTAACCGAGTAATAGATAGAGAACACCGGCCCCACAGCCGAAAGCATTTGGTCAGAGTCATGGCTGACCCATGAGAGCAGAATTATTGAGATCAGTGATTGATACAGTAGAGCCTTCTAAGGACACTCTGTTTCTAGTTTTATATAAATGCTGACAGTAGGTCAGTGTTGATAGTGTTATTTCCTATATGGCTTAAGAACGTCTTCTTGATATTTATTGAAATACTCATTGCTGTCTCATCAGATATCATACTAGTTTCCCTACTATGTCAGGTAAAGATTTTCAAAATGACGAGCTGTTTAACACTGAAATCCAATGACTTTACTACTGTCAAGCAGTTCATGTGGTGTTGAAAAAGTTCAGGTAAATGAATGAACAGTTTCCTAACTTCTTAGTCTCAGTAATTCCCCAATTTGATCTAGGGTTGTGAGAAGAGGGAAAGATGGAAGGTGCAGGGACATCAGTAAGAATTAAGTGGCTAAGAAGAAAAAGGGTTGGTTTTCTTCCACTCTCCTTCCCACAAAATTCCCTCTGCACACACCTCCTCTTTGCATAATTGTACCTCCTGAGGGGCCTGAAAAGGAGCAGCTGTAAGCTCAGATATCCTGTGGGGGGAGTTGTTATCTTTATCCTTGTTGAGAATTGATCGAACAAATGAGAGCGAAAGAGAGACATCATACTAACAAAAGAATAAGAGCCGTGTTCCTTTGTCACAGTTTTACATGTGAGTGCACTTCTGCGAGGACAAGCATGCTGAATGAAGAGATCAAAACCTGACAGGTTCGCTTTACAAGATTTGTTATGAAGATTGCTTTGCTTTACTATTCATTCTATTTTTACCTTCACTGCCTTGAGATATTTTGAGTTTGGGTTTCTATTGCTACAGATATAAAAAGTTATACCAGTAGCTAGAAATGAAAGGTGAAAAAGAATCAGGGATCCCTAATACTCCATTTGTAAGTAACAATAAAGCTGTCTTCAACCTCAGCATGTCGATTCAACTAAAACCCAGAGATTAGTTCAGTACCCAGGTTGTAGAGCAGCATGTACAAAAGCTTTGTAGAGGCAGTGGAGCTCCCCACTGCCAGTATTAAAGAAAAAAAAAAAGCATCCCCAAGGCATTCAAGGATCCCTCCTCTCCCTCCCAGATCCCTTAGTGCTCTGGCCGTGCCATCCTCTTGATGTTTTCCTCACACCCCAGGTGCTTTTTTGTCTCCTTTTCATTGCCATCCATTCCTCCTCAGTTTAAAACCCTCTTTCCCTTTTGAAAGCGTAGGGCACTAAATTACAGCATAGTCTCAGGTGGCAGATTCCTGAGGTTAATCTCAGCTCTTTCCAAACTGGCTGTGTGGCCTTAGGCAGTTACGTTCACCTTTCTGTGCCTCAGTTTCCCACTTAAGACGGGTGATAGTAAAGCCTGCTTAGGAGGCTGTGGTAAGGATTAAACAAGTTACATGTAAACTCCCTGAATGTTACTTGGTAAAATGCAATTATCCTTATCATTGGTATTAACTTTTTAGTCATTCTCGAGCTCAGTCTCTCCTCTCTTTGGGATTTGGGTGGTAGCACCACCTCCATTGTAGGTCTTGCGTTAGTCAGTCTTTACGTAACCGCTCCTGAAATTATCCCAAGTTGACCGCATTAGGTCCCTTACGGATACATTTTCACTCTCTTTCTAGTAGAAATTCTCAAACTTTACTGAACCTAAGAATCAAATAGTGAGTTTGCTGAAAATGCAGATTTGCAGATTCCTGAATTTAAACCCGAGATACTCTGATTTGTAGGTCTAACATGAGACCAAGCACTCTACATTATTAACAAGAGCCCCAGGGAATTCTGGTAGCTATAGACGCATCATAGCTTATAGAACATTCATTGCTTTCGACTGCATTTAGCATTATTTAAATCTGTCTGGTTTAATTTTTTTACAGATTTTTCCTCTCTGTAAGACTCTAATACATAGAGTACCTATTAACTGCTAAATATTGTTGCGTTTTTTATTTGCTTTTTTTTTATTGTGGTTACAAATATATATAACAAAATTTGTCACTTTAAGGAATTTTAAGTGTGCAATTCAGCAGCATTAATTACATTTACAATATCGTGCTATCATCACCACCCTCCTATTACCAAAATTTTACCACCCTAAACATAAAACTCTGTACCTATTAAGCAGTAACTCCCCCCTCCCCCTCCCCCAGACCCTGGGAAACTCTAATCCATTTTCTGTCTTGATGAATTTGCCCATTCTAGATATTTCATATAAGTGGAATCATTTACTATTTGTCCTTTTGTGTCTAGCTTATTTCATTTAGCATAATGTCTTTCAGAGTCATCCATATTGTAGCAGGTATCAGAACTTTATTCCTTATAGGTGAATAATAGTACATTGTATGAATTTTGCTTAGCCATTCATCTGTTGATAGACACTTGGGTTGTTTCCACCTCTTCGCTATTGTGAGTAATGCTGCTATGAACACTGGTATACCAGTATTTATTTGAGTCCCGCTTTTCAATTCTTTGGGATATACACCTAAGAGTGGAATTACTGGGTGTTTTAGTCTGCCAAAGGCTGCTGATGCAAAATACCAAAAACTGTTGGTTTTTATAAAGGGGATTTATTTGGGGTAGAAGCTTACAGTTCCAAAGCCATGAAAAGTCCAACTCAAGGCACCAGAAGAGGTGCTTTCTCACCATAGTCAGCTACCACATGGTGAAACAAGATGGCTGCTGATCTCTGCCAAGGTCTCTGTCTTTCTGCAGCTGTAGGCAAACCTGGCATAGGGCTTGTCTCTTACTGGGCCTCCACCCTGGTCCTTAGCTCTTTGAGCCTCTTGGGAGTTTCTCTCTTTGCAGCTCAGCTTTGGGCAAAACTGGAGTCTTTTCTCTCTTACATGGCACAATCAAACATGGCAGCTCCCTTTTTCTGTGTGTCTTTCTGTGCCTCTGTTTTGTATCAGACCCAGCAAGAGGGAGGAGACTCAACTTGAGTCACAACTCACTGACATAATCCAATCAAAATGGTCTCACATTCACCCACAGGAATGGGTTAGTTCTCTTTTTGGAACTCATGAAAGAATTTCAAAATGCCACACTGGGTCGAATGGTAATTCTATATTTAACTATTTGAGGAACCATCAAGCCATTTTCCACAGGGACTGCACCATTCCATTTTACATTCCCACCAGTGATGCACGAGAGTTCCAATTTCTCCACCCCCTGACCAACACTTGCTATTTCTCATTGTGATTTTGTTTTTAATAACAGCCTTAGTGGGTGTAAAATGGTATCTCATTGTGGTTTTGATTTACATTTCCCTAATGGCTAATGATATTGGGCATCTTTTCATGTACTTATTTGCCAATTGCATTATTATTATTATTGTTTTTATTATTGGAGAAATGTCTATTCAAGGCCTTGGCCCATTTTTAAATTGGGTCATTTATCTTTTTGTTGTTTATTTGTAAGAATTCTTTATATATTCTCCATATTAAACCTTTATCAGATATATGGTTTCCAAATATAGTCTCCCATTTTGTTGGTGTCCTTTCACTTTCTTGATAATATTCTTTGATGCACAAAGTTTTTATTTTGATGAAGTCCAATTAATCTATTTTTATTTTGATGAAGTCCAATTAATCTATTTTT
>JAQZBX010100483.1:0-11361 GCA_029593785.1 Cabassous unicinctus | reverse complement strand
ATGAACAGATGCTCAACATCACTGGCTGTTAGGGAAATGGAAATCAAAACTACAATGAGATATCATCTTACACCCATTAGCCTGGTGGCTATGAAAAACAGAGGACTACAAGTGTGGGAGAGGATGTGGAGGAATGGGAACACTTATCCACTGCTGGTGGGAATGTAAAATGGTACAGCCATGGTAGAGGACAGTTTGGCAGTTCCTCAGGAAGCTAACTGTAAAACTGCCATATGATTCATCAATCCTGCTGCTGAGTATATAACCAGAGGAAATGAAAGCAGGGACATGAACAGATATATGCACCCCAATGTTCATGGCGGCATTTTTCACCATTGCCAAAGGTTGGAAACAACCAAAATGTTCTTCAACAGATGAATGGATAAACAAATTGTGGTGTATACATACAATGGAGTATTATTCAGCTATAAGAAGGAATGCATTATTAACACATGGGATAACACGGATGAAACTTGAAGACCTTATGTTTAGTGAAGCAAGCAAGACACTGAAGGACAAATAATATGTGACCTCATTGATAGGAATTAAACAAATTGAACAGGATTACAGAGCTAGAGTCTGAAAGATAGGATTACAGGAGACAGGAAGAAGAAGATTGTGAGTCAATGCCGATATGGGCAAAATCTATGATAAGGTGGAAGGGTGTAGTTGTTCTGTGGTTGGGAATAACACTTGTGCAGTCATGCTATTTGGGCTGGGTGTTGCTAATCTTTTAGGGGCATTGTGTGGGGAGGATGGGTTAGACTCCATGGAACTGGGGGGAGGCTTGGGGGAGGAAGTAGGTGAACTCTGGGGATTTGCAGGTATGGGGTTGAAAGTACAATGTTGGGAATGTTCTTTTGGCAAATATGGCAGGGGAGGGCTACTGGTTTAAGGAGTTGAATGTGGGGGCACATGGAACAGGACACACCTGAGGCAAGCTTATAGGGAGTGCATAGCATTCATCTTGTCATAGTGTGTTGTATCAGGAGGTGGAGACTCACATAACAAGCGGGAATGTGTTGGACTGCCATCCTCGGGAGTCTTGCTATGATGGGCAGGAGTCTCTTGAGAGCATAAGCAGTGCCTAATAGGGGAGGTCGGTCCAGTATATCAAGCCCTCAATGTTGTTGAAAGTAACTACAAACCTTGTCCTTTAATGAGTTAATCCTGGTGGGTCCTGAGGGGAGAAGGAGGGAGGAATAGAATAGATGGAACATGGGACATTTTTGGGGTGATAGAATAGTTCTACATGATCTTGCAGGATGGATACAGACCATGTCAAACTTCATCAAAATCTGTAAAAGTGTATAGTCCAAAATGTAAACTACAATGTAAATCATTGATATTGGGTAGTATCAATGTTTCAATATTTGTACATCAATTGTAACAAATGTACCATCCACATGTTAAATGTTATTAATATGGGAAGGAGGAAAATGGAGAGGTTGTTGGGTATATGGGAAACATCCATATTCTGTATGTGACTTTTCTGTAACGTAAAGCTACTTTGAAGAGAAAATGAAAAAAATAAAACACTGGATGAGTAAATGTAAGCAAATATCACTGTTCATATAAGACAACATCTTAAAGTGATGAAAGACAATGTCAAAAAAATTTTAATTTTATATTATTTTAATCATACATTTAAAAAATTTTGTATTTTATTTTTAAAACTATCATTATTATATCATTTTCCTATTAATTATATTTGTTTTGTTGGCTTCAATTTTGAAGATGTTTTGGATCACAGAATGTTTTACAACTGTGGCAGGGAAGGATCATTCATGTGGGCTGTCATAGATGTGGGATGCATGGGAGGAGGTTCACCTGGGGCATAGCTATAAGACAAATGAATGTGTTCAAGTGTTCATGTGGCATAGTCATAGTGTGTGGAGATTCACACAATAAAAAAAGGAATATCAAATTTCCATCCTGGAGATTTCTGCCACATTCTCTAATGTGACAGCAAGAATCCCTTGCGTACAGGGGCATTGACTAGTGATGGAGGATGGACCATTGACAGACTGTTGATTGTGATGACTGTACTTATGATCCTTTACTTTTCAAACTGAAACTTGGCATAGTATTATAGGGTGCCTAAGCATTACCTCCTGAGAGCTTCCTTTTTGCTCAAATGTGGCCTCAAGAGTCTCTAAGCAAACTCAGCACATAAATGCATTACCTTTCCCCCAGCATGGGACATGACTCTGGGGGATGAGCCTCCCTGGCACTGAGGGATTACTACCAAGCACCAACTAGCAATGCAGCTGGATAAAGACCATGAGCAAAAGGGGGAAAGGGTAAAGACAAATGAGTTATATGGTTAAGAGACTTCAAAGTTAGCCAGGAGGTCATTTCAGAGATCATGCTTATGCACATGTCAGCAGGAACTCATTGACTGCCAAAGTAAATATAACCTCAAATAGTGGGGCTCCTGAGGATATATCCAGACACTATAGGCAGGGTAGACTGCTAAGGTATTTGGCACCCTGTCAGTTGACCCTACTTTGGAATTTATGCTCCCCAGTGTGATAGAGTTGGACTCAGTTGGGTTTTCCCTACACACGGCCTTGATTGGGACATTTTAACAGCTTCAGATCTGTAAGCCTTTAACTTAATAAATTTCCAGTATAAGAGCCAACATTTTTCTGGTATTTTGCTCCTAGCAGCTTTTAACAAATTAAGACAAGGTGGTTTCAAATGTTTTCTTATTTTGAGCAATGCTGCAGTGACTAATGATGCTCATGTTGCCTTGGATATTTCTATACATATTCCAACAAAGTATAATTCTTGGAGTGGTATTACTGGGTTGTACAAAATGTGTTTGTTCAACTTATTTGCTATTGCCAAATGATTTTCAAAGGAAATCAATTTATACTGCCATCAGCAGTGAAAGATAATTCCCATTACTCCCTGTATTAGTCAGCCAAAGGGGTGCTGATGCAAAATATCAGAAATCTGTTGGCCTTTTTAAAGGGTATTTATTTATGGTAGAAGCCCATAGTTATCATGCCGTAAATGATAAGTTACTTCCCTCACCAGTCTATTGCCATGTGTTGGAACAAGATGGCTGCCAACATCTGCAAGGATTCAGGCTTCCAGGGTTCCTCTTTTCCCGGGGCTGGCTTCTCTCTGGGCTCAGCTCCTCTGCTATCTCCACAAGGACAGCTGTAGACTATCAGGTGAATGGCTTGTTTCTCTTTCTTTATGACCAAACTTCTCTGTGTGCTTACTTTCTGGGGCTCCAACTCAAAAACTCCAACCTCAAAACTCAGATCTGTCTTTTGCCATGTTTTTTATCTCTGAGTCCCCACCCACCAAGGGGCAAGGACTCAACACCCTACTGACGTAGCCCAATCAAAGCCTTAATCATTATTTAATCAAGTAAACCTCTGAATTCAATATAATCTAATATGTCCAGAGGAAAAGACCAGTTGACAAACATAATCCAGTATCTATTTTTGGAATTCATAAATAATGCCAAACTGCTAGACTCTACCCTCTGAATTCCAAAAAGACGTTACAATATTCAGAAAACCTTATTTCAGTAACAATACTAAGTACCAAATCATATCATAATCAGTTTAAAGAAATACAGTTCGTCTTTATACAAAGTCCTGCCCGGCTGTAGACCTCTGGAATTACAAAACCATTTATCTGCTTCCATTACAAAAATGGACAGAGAGAGGATAAACATTTTCATTACAATAAGGAGAAACAGGGAGGGAAACATGAGTCACGTATCCTCTACATTTCAGTAAATCTGCAGAATATACTTCATTAGATGTCAAAGTCTGAGAGTAATTTTTAAGATGATGGTTTCTTCAGGGGCCTCATGAAGACCCACTCTTTCCACAGGCTTGTCCAATGGCCATTTTCTTGGTTCCAGACTCATCAAGCATCTGGGTGGTGACCAAGCTCCAGAACACCCTCCAAGAGTGTTGGGTGATTGCCACACTTTACATAACCTTTAGGTTAGAGTCTTAACACCCCTGGTATACTGAAGTGAAGACAACATCCTCCCTAACCATAGGCATACAGGTTCAACCCTGTCAGAGCAACAATTTGATCTCCTGGCCTTTCCTAATTCATGGGGGACAGGTCCACCCATCCCAGATCTATGGGGTACTGACCTTAAGCACCCTAATCCTTGAGGAATGTGTTTCACACTCTCTGTATCCTGGAGCAGCAAAACTCTCCCCAAACACTGGACAGGAACATGCACTGTCTTCAACTGCTGGGGCAAACTCACCCTCTCTACATATGGGTGGTCTTCCACTCTTGGCCCAAGGTGATGTCTTAATTTCATATCTCAGCTTACATGGTTTTCCTTTTAAAGTGGTTTCTCCTTCAATGTCTCCTTTCCATGTCCCGTTTAGTCCAAGCTGACAGTGATTTGTTCATACAACGCTCTCAAAAAACCTGTTGGTTTAGCATGCAAGAAGCAGTGGTCCAAGCCATCAGACAGTAACACTTTCCACAGTTCTTTCTGAGATAACTGCATCTTCAATCCTGATTTAAAAGTTCCAAGTTTAGTAAAGTCCTCAAATCAGGCACTGTTGTCTGGGAGCCTGATTTCCAGAGGCTCAGAAGTTCCAGAATCACTTTCTGTTTTCTGTGTGACCTGAAGTTCAGTTCTCAGCTTATTTTGCTCATCTAGCATCTTGCTATAAGCTGCAAGGAGAAGCCAAGCTTCATTTTCTGAGTTTACTTTGGAAAGTTCTTCAGATAAATGCCCAGGCTCACCATTTTCAAATTCTGTCTTCCTTAAAATACCAGGAGTTAATCTTGCTAAGTTCTCTACAACCTTAACCACGGATCTCCATTCCTCAAATATCCAGTAATAGTTTCATCATTTACTTTTAAGGCATCATAAGAAGTTTCTTTAGCATCCATATCCATATCCATATCAATGGTCTCTTCAAATATATTTAGTCCTTTTCCATCAAGTGTCTCACAATTCCTTCAAAAAATACCCTTACCCATTTAAAAAACCATCCCAGCATTTTGGTAATTGCAAAAGCAGTACCCCACTCCTGGTACCAAATTCTGTATTAGTCAGCCAAAAGCATGCTGGGCAAAATACCAGAAATATGTTGGCTTTTACAAGGGTATTTATTTGGGATAGAAGCCCACAATTCTCGGGCCTAAAGCATAATATTCTTCCCTCACCAAAGTCTTTTGCCGTGTGTTGGAACAAGATATCTGCAGATGTCTGTGAAGGTATAGGCTTCCTGGTTTCCTCTCTTCCTGGGACTTGCTTCTCTCTGGGCTCATCTCCTCTGCTATATCCACAAGGCCAGCTGTAGGCTATCAGACTAATGGCTTGTTTCTCTTCCCTGGGGCTTTTCTCTTTCCTCATGACCAAGCTCCTCTGTGTGCTTACTTCTCAGGGCTCCAGCTCAGAAACTCCAACCTCAAAACTCAGCCCTGTCCTTTACCATGTCTTTTATCTGTGAGTCCCCACCCACCAAGGGGCAAGGACTCAACACCCTCCTGATGTGGCCCAATCAAAGCCTTAATCATTATTTAATCAAATTAACCTCTGAATCCAATATAATCTAATATGTCCAGAGGAAAAGACCAGTTCACAAACATAATCCAATATCTATTTTTGGAATTTATAAGTAATGTCAAACTACTACACTCACCAACTAGATATTTGTGAAATGTTATTTCATTATTGCTTTAATTTGCATTTTGCTGATTAGGTTTGTTTGAGCACCCTTCCATATAGCTATTAGCAGTTCAGTTTCCTGTTTTGTCAATTGCCAATGTCATTACATAAATTTCTATTGGTTGTTTTCATTTCCTTATTGATTTGAGGGTGATCCACATGTATTCTGCATACAAAGGAGTTTTATGTATTTCAAATATGATCTGAAAATATAATTGAGGTCATAGCTTGAATTTTAATTTTGGTGTCTTTTAGGGACAAGGTTTTACTTTAGGAAATTTACTACTGTCATATATGATATCTCATTCATGCAGAATCAGATTTGTATAATTCAATAAAACGTGACTCTTAACATATTTTTTCCAAGATAAAAACATGCAGCAGCTTCTCAGTTTATAAAATATTTAAATCAATACTATTTTAATGTATGTACTGCTCTGTGAGCTTCTGAGTTTTATTTTTTTGTGAGTGTTTCACAGTCCTTCTGTATTTATGACACACTGAGTTTTATATCTACTTTTTCCCTATATTACAGTTAGCTTTGCCATGCATGCTATAAGAATCTTGCAGGAAAGAGCAATAAATATGTTTTAAAGGCTATATAGCCAAGACTTGCTTTAAAAAGATGTATTTTCCATTTCTCTGCTTTCCTTTGTCTACAAGTTATTTCCTGCCAATCTCATTTACATAATGGCATTAGCAATCATCTCTAATCAGACAATTCACAAATACATGCAAACACACGCAATTATTGTTGTCCCCAATCTCACATTTTCCCTACACTTAATTCATTCTAAAAATAAAAGACAAATGAAAAGATTGTTTCTTCTGACTCAATTTTATATCCTTTCAAAACTAACACAGTTCTTCATGAGTAAACTAGATATCATGAAAGACATTCACCTCCAGAGATTTTCCTTCTGAACTAAGTTCAGGTACTCAGAGAAGTTGCATCATGGTTGCAGCTATGTCAGATGTTTCCATTTGCAAGTTTCTTCTTGGCAAGGGAAGTTCTTAAAGAAGACCATAATATAGAATAAGGTAGAAAATAAAAGTAGGGCTGATCACTCCAAAATTTATTTATGGTTATACATTCACAATGAGAACCATTCATTTTTACTCTCTTAATGATATCTTAAACAATTGCTTTATAATTCCTAAAAATTTAATCTAGTATAAATTATCTATAAAGTTATTTTCTTCTACAGAATTAGCTACATTCATGTTGAAAGAGGGCACAATTGTTTACAATATTAGCATACTACTCAGAATACATTTTCTAATTATCACTTCCTCCATGAATTTTAGGGACTAATTAATAGTATGAGACTCTCTATACAAATAGTATTTTTTAGTCAATTCAAATAACTGAAACATATATGTGTCTGGTAAAATACTTAAAAAATAATATCCACATCTCTTTAATCTGATTAACAGCAGAGCATTTACTTACTTATTTATTTCCTATAAAGGAGCCATAGGCAAGTAATTGACTTTGTCCCCATAAATGTTTTGCCTGAAGGTTTTATGGACACTTGCAGTTGGAGAGAAAAATGTAGGCTTTCTTGGCAGAAAGGCTACCATCTTCTACCTGAAGTTGAAAAGCAGGTACCAGAAATGAAGAAATGTGTAAGCTCCTAAAAGGAGTAGAATCTTCTTTTTCTCTAAAATCATGAGAGTGAGGAAGTCACAATGGGGGATATGTGGTGTTTTTACTGGCTGAGGTCACTGGGGCAAAGGATCCCAAGGAAGCAATTAATATCTGCTTTCACTAGTATACTGCTAGCTAGGAAAAACTTTGGGAAAAGGAGGCATATGAGGCAGATATTTTTGTCACTCTATTCTAATTGTTTGTTAAAAGATTAATTGCAGTTTCCCAGATGCAGATAAGATCATTAGTTGGGACTTGGCATTGCCTGAACTTGGAAATCACAAAATTCTTCAAAATACGCCTCAGGATTTTTGTTCTCTAGAGATTCACAAAACTGCTACAATCACCCCAATCATTCTAAATAAAGATTCCAGAAATGTAAAAGGACCTACTCGAAGACCTTGGGAAGGTATATATGACTGATTATAAACTCAGCAAATGAGGCTTACCAAAAAGTATCCAAAAGGAATAAATACTCAGTTGAATTAAAGGGCAAATTTATCTCGGTCAAGACATTGAAACTGAGATATAAAAATAACCACAAATTGCAATGTAATATAATTTTGAAAAAAAAAAAAGCAAATTGGAAGATGATGAATCATATCACACAAGACCCCCCTCTCTGGGAAAGGAATAGAAATTCAGAAGAAGCAAGCAGAGGAAATTCTAGCAATGCCCATGACTTACACACAGACACACACAAGCACACATACACAAATGCACAAGGCTTAGCTCACATGTCACTTTCCTGCACAGGCTTCCTGAGTTTCCCAATCACAGTCGCTGCTTATAAAGAAACATACCACTCTGTGTGTTCCAGTCTTGTATTACTTTTTCTGCTGAAGCCTGACAGCATTCATTTGACTACCGGTTATTTCATCTACACAATCATAAACTTCAGAGCTGAGACTGAACAGGCATGCTTTAGTCACTAAATACAGAGTTCTTTTAGAATTATTTTACCTGTATGTTTAAATTTTATTGCATTGTTACCAGACAGTGGCACAGAGTCACTCATCATGTTTCTAAAATTGGCAATGTTTAATATCATTACTCATGTTATTATTATTATGTACAATTATATACCAATAAAAGAAATGAACAACTGTCTAGAAACATTAAACTTTCTAAACTTGATTGAGAAATAGAAAGCCTGAGTGGAAACACTGAAATTGAACCTTAATCAAACATCTACTCCCTCCCCCCAATATCACATGTGATATCCTGAAAGCCAAGTAAGGCAACAATATCAAAGTGGAAAGAATGACTGACTATACCAAAGGTCGTTGCCATGTCAAGTAAGACATGCACCAAGACACAGTATTTTTCTATGAGGATGTCAATGGTGAATTTGGCACAACCAGTATTTCTGGAGTGGTAGTTAATGGATGAATTGATGTAATCAAATAAAGATGTCTGTGTTGCAATTGCAAAAATAAATGAAGTGATAGCTACTGAGCAAGGTCTTATAAAAATTAGAATATAACACACTACGGTGATCAAATGATCTAGAATAAAGAAAAATATTAATGATGCAGAAGAGTGAATGAATTCCTTGAGCAATCTTCTTGAGTTGGCAAGGGAGATATGATAAAGTCCAGAAGTCAGAGAACTGGATTTTTATAAGGGTCTGAAAAGTTCAACCATCAAAACAGGTGGGAAAACAGATTATATGAATTTTGATGCTGGCAGGTGGACAAATGTGGTAGTGGGTGTACCCTGATGTTCTGTTTGGATTTTCTATAAAAATAGCTTGTAAGGAAATAAATGTAAATAATAGAATAATCAGAAGTCTTATAGTCCATCACCAAATCTATGATATGGTAAAAGGTAGGGGAAGAAATTTAAAGAGAAGGATACGGTTATGAAAGAAGAATTTTACTTAAATATAAAAAAATAATAATATCCAAAGGAAATTACTTCTCAAATACAAGATAAATTAAAAAGGAAGGAAAGAAGTTCATGGAGGAAAAGGCAAAGAAGAAACAAATATAACATATTACATAAAGGATTGAAATAAGATGAAAGAAGACAAATCACATCAGGCCAGACATTCAATAGGTGCTCACAAATATGAGTTCAATAAATAAATCAGTCTCTTAAAGCAATGCACAGAGTAAGCTGAATTTGCCTATTAATCAAAATAGGCATATCTCAGTCCCAATCTGAGTGAAAAAGACAAACCTATACTCAAATATATATCCCCTATATAAAATGTATGAATATGATATATACATCAAATAAAGTGAATAAAAACTAGAAATAAAAGAATAGAAAATATGGAATTATCAGAAAAATACAGTGAAATTCTGATATCATGGTAAAAACTATGAAACAGGCAAAAGAGGGCAAGTTTTATTGATCAAATATTAAGTCTATAATGAATATATAGAGGTATTGGAATTTTATGTCTCCAGCAAGAATCAAATTATGTCAATAAAAAACTGTTGAGACTGACTACACAAAAATTAAAATATGTTTTATAAAAAAAGAAAGAAATTCAACTTTTAAAAATTTTAAACAATTTTAAAACATGGAAAATGCATGTGACAATAAAGCAAATATTGAATAATTTAATAATAATTTCCTAACTTTCTTATAGTGAAGAAAACAATGAATGTTCCTATGGGGAATGTGTTTTTGGCATAAAGAAAATTACAGAAGAAGATATAAAATTAGGCTAAAATAGGAAAAGATGGGCAATATTTATACTCTTTAAATTGCTAATAAAATATTAACTTAATGATCACCTACTTGAAAAGTAAAGAGTAAAAATCTAATTTTGTTGAAGATGGGTCAAATATGTAATCTTCATCATTCTTTCTAGTTTTACGTATCAACTAAAATTTCACTGGAATAAAATAGGTTAAAGTGAAAAATGTCTTTACTGTAAGACACAGTAAGTAATTTAACTAGTAGAAATTTAAATGAAGAAAAACAATCAGAAGGAAATGAAAGAAAGAAGGAGGGAGGGGCAAGAGGAAAGAGAGAGGGAAGAAACTTTCATGTTTTTGGTGGGAAGGTAAAATGATACAAACACTGTAGCAAGAAATCTATCAGTTTCTTAATAAAACTAAACATAGAATTACTCTCTGACCCACCCAACCCACTCCTAGAAATTTACTGGCAATGAATGAAAACAAAAACACATGCAAAAGAATGTCCTTAGAAGATAGCCCAAATGTCTATCAATAGGAAAATGGATTAAAAAACTGTTGTCTATTTATCTAATTGGGTAGTTTAAAAGAATGAAGTCTCATAAGGCAACAAAATGCTTTAGCCTCAAAAACCTTAGGGTGATTAAAAGAAGGCTTACATAAGAGTTTGATTCTATTTACATAAAGATCTAGAATAAGTATAATTAACCTTTGTTGGTAATCAGGAAAATGGTTGCCTCTCAGAGGAAAAGTGAAGATAAGGATCAATTGGGAAGGGAATGATGGAACATTCTGGGTGAATTGGGGTTGCACTATATACACTTATCAAAACTCGGTGGATAAGCTCTTAAAAATTTTTTTTCATTGCATTGCATTTAAATTTCACACCAAAAGAAAAAGTCTGAGATTATATTGGATTCTAATAATGATAAACTTGGTGAAGTTGGAGTGAATTGATAACTTTGATTTAATTTGAAATGCTTAAAGAAGTTAGATTGATTGATGGGTGAAAAGATGGATAGATAACTGATTAACAGAACAAAGTTGGTAGAACATGTCACCATAAAACTCATGTTTGCTGTGTTAGAAATTTTTCATAATAAAATATTAGGGAAAAGTTACAGATTAATTTCATTTATGGATATTGATGTAAATAATCCAAATAAACATTAGGAAATATCACATAGTTATATGTTAAAAGAATAATAAATCTATCTCCATTGGTTTTATTTCCAGTAAAGTAAATATGGTTCAATATTAGAAAATCTAGTAATGAAATTCTAATAATTGCATTGATTAATAAATTAAGCAAATGCAATTACCTGAATATTCCCTTGAAGGGAAAGTTAACAGCCTCTTAGGGGTATTTACTC
>JAQZBX010100482.1:0-11367 GCA_029593785.1 Cabassous unicinctus | reverse complement strand
AAAACTCCAGGCCCCTCTAATCCTATGAGGGGGGGGCAGGCAGAGGTGGATTCAAAGGCACTCAACATACTAGTTTGGCCAAAAGCACCTGCAGTTGCCTGGAGAGGCTGGGAAAATGCCACCCTCCTGTCCTATTGGCGGTGGAGGTGGGGGTGGAGCCATGGACACCCAACAGTCCAGTTTGTGCAGGCCAAAAGCACCTACAGACACCCATGTAGGTTGAGGATACAACTGCCGCCTCCTATCCAGGGAGGGTGGGTCACAGATGGAATTGAAGGCACTCAACAAAGAGACCATATAGGTCAAAAGTGACTGTAGTTGCCCGGAGAGGTTGATGCAGGTCTGCCCAGCTTTCTTCCTGCTGGACTTGGGGCTGGGATCTAGGCTAAGGCTGCAATCCTATCTGGGTGGAAAGAACCTGGTCCCTACCATCACTATAATTTTCAATCAGTCTTGCTTCCCCTCAAGCCAGGGGTTGAATTAAAACTGCAGCTACCATTATTTATCATGACTACTGTTGAGCAAGATTTTGAGTTTTTCTGCCTCATAAAATTATAAGTTGGAAAATTGTTATGTGCTGCAATTCATTCCAATAAGATGTGAAGTATTCCCAAATAGGAATTTGATTACCTAGAGAGAATTATGGCCTAAATGGAAATTAAATAACTAAACTAATAATTTCCTTCTTAGAGATTATTATGCCCAATATTTAAAGCTATAATATAAAAATTAGAATCATGTTATAATTAATTTCTATTATATTTGAATTATTATTTATATTTATAAATGTTTGTGGCTATGCTATTTTTTATAATTGATTATATTAATATAACCTAGCCTTGTACTCTTTTTTAAAATTTGTTATTTCTTTCAATCTATTTTTCTGTTTTTGTTTTTGTTTTTACAATTTTAAGATAAAGGACTTTTTAACAGCTTAAAAAAAGGTATTGATTATACACTTTGTATAGATCATATGGTATGTGAATATATCTCAATAAAACTGCTTAATAAACAAATAAATAATTGTGCAAGAATAGCTAGAAATAGCAGCTATGTATAGCAGGGGAAACAGAAAATGTTGTCTGTTTTTTGTTTATTATTATTATTACTGAAATAATAAAAATGCTTTAATACTAATTGAAGTGGCGAACATACAACTATGTGATTATACCAAATACCATTGATTGTACACTTTGGATAAATTGTATGATTTATGAATTGTATCAATAAAATTGATTTTTTGTTTTTTTTCAAAGCAGCTACCAGCCTCATTCTGACTTGGACAGGTTCAAACTTTACCTGAAATTTCATTGCAAATAGGCAGTCTCCTCCTTCCATTCTTTCAAGGATGTTTCAGGATAGTCTCCTGTCCCCTTTCTCCAACTAGGTGCTTTACATAGCTCCTGGTGTTTACTAACTGTCCTGTAGGACAAGCTGATTCTTGGAGCAACTTACTCTGCCGCCATCTTGCCCATCTCCCATTTGCTCATTTTTTAATTAGTGTATTTTTCTTTTTATATTAGGATGTCTTATATATTCTGGATATTAAAAACTTATTGGATATGTTGTTTGCAAATATTTTCTCTTATCGAGTAGGTTTTCTTTTCACTTTCAAGATAAATTCCTTTGACACACAAAAATTTAAATTTTGTAGAGTTCCCATTTATCTGTTTTTCCTTTTGCTGCTTGTGCTTTTGGGGTAAAGTCTAAGAAACCTTTGCCTAACACAAGATCCTGAGGATGTTTCCCTACATTTCCTTCTGGCAGTTTTATAGTCCTGGTTCTTATATTTAGGTTTTTGAATCATTTTGAGTGAAGTTTGTATATGGTGTGAGGTAGGTGTCCTCCTTCTTTCTTTTGTGTATAGATATCCAGTTCTCCCAGAACAATTTATTTATTTCCCAATTGTGTGGACTTGGCAGCCTTGTCTAAAATCAACTGGCTATAGATGTGAGGGTCTTTTTCTGAATTCTCAATTTTATTCCATTGGTCTCTATATCTATGCTTGAGCCAGTATCATGCTGTTGTGTAAAGACATTAATTTCTCTCTTCAGTTTTGCATAAATTTCTATGCTATGATTGCTATTTCTTCAGGGGGAATTCCCACTTTTATTAAAATATAGTGATCTGTTTCTCTTATAATAGTTTTGTATTTAAAATCAATTATGTCCAATATTAATATTGCTGCTCCAAACCTTTTTTGGTTATTATTTGTGTGGAATATCTTTTTAACCCTTTCACTTTCAGTCTATTTGCATCATTGGTCTAAGGTGAGTCTCCGGCAGACATCATATGGATGGTTCATACTTTTTATCCTTTTATCAGCCCATGACTTTTCATTGGGGAGTTCAATCCATTCATGTTCAATGTTATTACTGTACAGGAATTCCTTCACCTATTTTATCCTTGGATTGCTGTTGTCATATATGACTTTTGTCTCTCTTTTTACCCTTTTAGTTACCCTTCCTAATTATCACCATTTCTACACTCTTCTCCAAGTAGTCTTGGAGACTACTTTGTCTTTTCCTTTCATACTGCAGCACTCCCTTTAGTACTGCTCTTAAATCCAACCTTGTCTAAACAAACTGTCTTAGAATTTCTTTGTCTGTGAAGACTTTCAACTCACCCTCATTTTGGAAGGACAGTTTTTTTCAAATAAATAATTGTTTGCTGGAAGTTTTTCTCTTTCAATGCCTTAAATACACCAAACTTCTTCTTTCTCATCTCCGTGGTTTCTGATAAGAGATCAGCACTTAGACTTACTGAGTTTCCTTGTACTTGATGCATTGTTTTTCTCTTTCTGTTTTCAGAATTCTCTATTTCTGGCATTTGACATTCTAAATAATAGTTGTTTTGGAGTAGGTCTCTTAGGATTTATTCTCTTTGGGGTGTGTATTCTTCTTGGATGTTGATATTTATGTCTTTCATAGGGGTTGGGATTTTTCACTCATTTCCTCAAATATTCTTTCTGTCACTTTCTTGTACTCTTCTTCCTCTGGAACACCTGCAACACTTATGTTTGTGGGTTTCACATTTTTACTCAACTCCCTGAGTCCCTGCTCCAATTCTTTTTCCATTTTCTTCTCTTTCTGTTCTACTGTCTTTTGAGGTTCAGATATTCTGTCTTCTAATTCATGAAGTCTGTCTTCAGCAAATGAAACTTGGTGTTACATACCTCTAATATATTTTCAATCTCATCCATTGTGCCTTTCATTCCATAAGCTCTGTTAATTTCTTTGCAGGCTTTCTCATTTTTCTTTATTGTCACCGAATGTCTTCTTAATATCTTCTATCTCTTTTGCCAAATTTTCTTTCAACCCCTAGAATTGATTTAGTATATTTATATGATTATCATTGAATAGTTGTCTTAAAGCCTGTGTCTCATCAGGATTTTTAATTTGTTCCTTTGACTAGGTTATATCTTCCTGTTTCTTAGTATGGCTTATAATTTTTGTTGATCTTTAGGCATCTGATTATGTCGGTGATTTTTCTCTGTTGGTCAATTTCTCACTCTTGCCTAGTGGTTATGTTTCATGGCTCTTTGTAATTTTTGGTTTAACTTATTTTAAAATTTAAAAATTGCCCAGGCTAAGTTAACAAAACCAGGCCAGGGATCCTCTAATGGGTCCCAGACCAGATCCAAGGAAACCTGAGACATGAGAAACTCCTAGAAGCTTTTTTTTCTCGCAGTTTCTTGGCTTGCATGCAGATTAAGCTCTTTGACTAATCCTTCCACAGAGCTGTCTCTTTCAACCTCCACTTGCTGGGCTGGCTAAAGCTGAGATTCAAAGCAGGCTATGCTGGCCAAATTCACTGAAGAGAAAACACTCTCCACACTCTGCCACACCTCCCTTTTCCCAGGGAGGATTACCTCATTCCTCTCACAGTCGGCTCCAGTGAGCCATGGGTTTTACTAAGGCTGCTGGCCTTAGTAAAGGTGCCGATACCATTTACAGGACAAGTAACTCATGGTTTTCATTTTTGGCCTCTTCATCTCTCTGTCCATCTCTATCCTGGATTATGCTTAGCACTTTCCTGGTCTGAAAATCCTCAAAGCAACCCTCTTGGACAGCTTTTTGCCCTTTTCAATAGTTTTTTTTAGGAGATTAAGACCTACAAACCCACTGAAATGCCATTTTCTCAGAAGTCTAATCAATGTCTAAACTGTTGCACTTTTGACAACAAGTGTAAATTTGACAATAGTTCCCAACATCTTTAACTGATCAGGAAATTGCTTACAATCCCAATGCAAGCATATCTTACAGTCAATAGTTGCATTTTCCAAGGACTATGGGCATTTAATTCATTCACATAAATTAATGAACAGTTACTACCCTTAAGAATTATTCTCTTATTAGAACATACATAGTAAAGTTTTAATTCTCTGTCTAGTTACTCTGTTTATGTGAATTTTTGCTTTACTGGATTCACTTTCTGTAAAACACAAATAAACATACATTCTAACAACTTAAAACATAGTATTTGACAAGCTTCTGGATTTGTGCTTACTTTCCTTTGGGTGTCACCCAACTTCTATTAGTAATTTTTTATACTAGATGAATTGAATTTGCAGTTAATTAGAATCACACCTGAGACATTTTAGATGGCAAAACTCAAATTAACACTATAATAGTACATAGAAAGTGAGTTTCTGTTTACACTGAAATAACATTTGGAATGTTTTTGTGAGATTTGTCTCCTATAAATGATCCCCACAGGAATAAGACTTGGAAAGAACTGGGGTACAGATGATATATATTTGGAGGTTGTATTTTTTTTATAGAATTACAGAAAAGGTGTATTACACAGGATCAGCCTATATTTCCTTTGATTTAGATGATCTCTATACTAAAAATTTTATTGCTTGATGCTTGATATCTTTTGATAAACATCACAATGCCTTCCAATACCATTTGACAAGACAGTGTGGTCTTTAAGGCTAAGATGCCTCAATGGATCTATAGCTCACAATGGTATTAGATTCACTGAAAAAGAAACCTATTTGCTTGGACCTGTTATTTTGGGAAAATATTTCCCCTTTCAAATGTTCTTTGACATCACTTATTTTAGCCCATCAGAGAACAAAGGAGGCCCTGAGCAAATGCTTGTAATTTTACTTTTAAATATATATATATATTTACATAATTTCATTTGAGAAAAAGAAAACCTGGATTTTAACTAAAAATCATTTTGTATGACAAGGGGAGTTGGTAAGAATGGAAAGTAAGAAAGAGAGAAAGAAACAGAGTTAAGGAACTATGGGAAGGAAATTAGAAGGAAGGAGAAAAGAAGGGATGAAGGAAGGAAAGGAAGAAAATTGAACCAATGGAGTAACTGTAGACAGTGAAGATGGGTTATATTTGAAAATGTAAAAGAAGAATTATCAGGACTTCGATAGACAGAAGGCCAGTTTTATAAGCCCTATGACTTAGCCATGTGTGGTGTTATCACCACAGAATCATGTCTTAAGGTTATATTCTATAATACAATTATTTTAAGATTTTAGTTTTGCATTTTTTGAGAAGACACTATTGAAATCAGTCAATTTTGGTTTTACATATTTAAATTTGCTTGTAAAAACTGTGATTATAAATTTCCTTCAGCCTTTTACACAACATAATGAGTGTGTGGGCCAGGTCCTTTAACACTCTCAGTTTTGATTTTTGCATTTAGAAACATGAATGATATATTCATAAAGATGTTAGTGATATTAAATGGTTGAGTTTATGGAACTACCTAATCAATAGCCAATCACTGTGGTGATTGTTTAATAATATATATATATCTTTTATTAGAGAATTTATGAGCTTATAAAGTAAATGTATCATTTGCTGAATTCCCGTATCACCCCTCCACAAACACATTTTTGGAGCATTTTTTTGGAACATTTGATACAGATTATGAAATAACATCATCAAAATATTACTACTAACTACGGTTCATAGCTTACATATGATATGTATTTTTCATATACCCCTTATTATTAATACTATGTATTAATATTGTACATTTGTTATAGTTCATGAGATAACACTCTCATGATTTTATTGTTAACCATAGTCCATCTTTTACTACATGTTCAACATGTAATACAGACCCATGCCTTATACAATCCATTCAAAATGTACACTCAGTGTGTCTCACTTTACTCTGAGTTGTGCAGTCATTGGTTCAATAAATTTTTGAACATTTTCCTAAGGTGAAAAGAAAAATCCCATACTCCCTATTATTGACCCATAATATTCCTTGACAATGATGCAAGTATATTACAATATTGCTATTAATTATAGTCCATAAATTACATTAATTGTATTTTTGCCATGTACCACCATAATCTTACCACCTTGTAATAGTGATATATATTTGTTCTAGTTAATAGAAGAATATTCTTGTATTTTACTATTAACCATAAGCTTCATCTACCACTGGGTTTTGTTATTCAACCCTTAGATTGTTCTCTAGCTTCTTTTACTGTGTAGATTTTTAAAATAAATTAAATACCAGAAAATACTTTGAAGAACTATGATGAATTCCTTAAACTTACTATATAATTTGTGTAATTTTATGTTTAATTCTATTGTGACAGTGTTATATTACATTTCCTTTATGTTAACCTCTTCAATTGTTTTGCAATTTCATATAAAGTGTACTTTGATGTGTCATTAGGAAGATTGTTGCATTTTTTACTATGTAATATTTTTGCAACATTTTCATGTGTATTAGGTTTTAAATTAACTTAAATAATCTCCCACAACATGCCATTTGCTACATAAAATTTAAAAGGGTATGGAATAATCTCAGATCAGTATTATTTATTGTGTAAACATGACATTTTATATTGGACAACAACTTTCCATGTCATATTAAGTTTAACACTTATTAGAAAGAAAATAACATAAAATTATTTCACAAAGTCACATATATTTTAATATTTTTTCAAATCATTGATCAGAGCAACAAGTTTAACACCTTTGTACTTTGATGTATAATTCTTATATAGTCCATTAAGTTTTTTTTTCATATTTAAAAATTGGGTACTGCAATGAATTATCTTGATCTATAACTATGACTTTTAATGAAAATGAAGCATTTTGTCTATAAATTCTTCAGGTATGTTCTACACCTCATAAATTTTTAGTCAAATAGAGCCAAAGCCATTTCAAAATACATTTTTTTTAAATAATAAATTGCAAACCGTTAGAATGGTCAAAAGTCCTCTAAATTGAAATAACACAATATATGGGTTGTCAAATAAGAGGTACAGGAATCATACTAATAATCAAGCTTTACTAAGATTTTTCAGGAAATGGGTATTCTGAGGTACAGGAATGCACTATTCTATTCTCAGTCTTTTCTTGACACTTTATAATGCACTTTAGCCCAGATGAGCTTATATAAGTGGGCACATCACTGTCATAAAATGAAGCTAATTTGATTATGATATACATTCATTTTATACTGTAAAAATTGCATAAATTTTATGACTCAGGAAGTATTTCCCACCCATAAATTCAGAGATTGCAGATTTTTGTAAAGGAAGAAATTCTGGACAGAATTTCTATAGCAAATTTAAATTCTGCAAAAAGTATTCTATAGATAAAGACTGTCCCACAGGTAAGCACCATTAGTGTGTCTGCCAGACAGTCTGTCATTATCATGTTTGTTTTTCCACATGATGTCCACCAGTAATGGGAAAGAGTGGATTGCAAGGCTGCTGTTAACGCTTTCCTCCCACATTGTCTCTATCCCTTTTGAATTTCATATCCATATTGAATCTTTCTGACAATCTCTAATTTCCAAAAATTTCTATGCTTTCTCATGTCTATATATTGGTGTGTTCTACTCTTTTAATTTGTAATGACCTTTCTACCTTCTTCACTTGACTGACTGGGCTTTGCTGCTCAACACTAGCTTACGTATCTTCTCCTTTAGTAATTTCACCCAGACCGTCAGAATCCCACATAGTTGGTATGTTTTTCCCTACACAGTGTTCTCAACTTATTTTTATAATCTCATAGTATCTTTCAGTTATGAAATTGTTTAAATGAAATTGGTTAATCCTCTCAATTCCATGCAAAGTGAGATAATTTACATCAGTGAATATACTTTCATTCTTTACATCTTGTAATTTAAGAAATCAAGGTGTCATCTATAGATACCTTTATAAAAAAAGTTAGTTTTTACTCTATAAACAGAATGTTCTCTTATCTATTTGATTACATTTGTACAAGAAAGGAAAGATAAATGTATGGATCCTTCCTTGTATTTCTCTATTTCAGTTTAACATACTGGTATGATAGAAACCTGAAATATTTACTGTAGGTTTCCTTATTTATGAACTTTTACATTTCTATGTATTTCAAGGGTCAGGAAACTATGGCCTGGAGGCCAAATCTGACCTGCCATCTGTTTTTGGAAATACACTTTTTTATTGAAACACTCCACACCTATTTGTTTATGTATTATTTATATATAGCTGCTTTCACGTAACAACAGCAGCGTTGAATAGCTGTAATAAAACATAACAAACATCAATATATACTATCTGACCACTTACTGGAAAAGTTTGCTGACACCAGATATGTGATGAATTTTAAGCCACTACACTCTTTATATTTTAGATGTTCATGTTTTCTTTTCATAGGTAATTTGGAACTCTTTCATTTTAGCTATTGTGTCATTCCCTTTAATTTCAGATTGCTTCTATGCTTTCTGGAACAATGATATCTTTCAGGCCCAGCTTGAACATTTCCTATCCTATATTTTAATTAGTCATTTCTTCCAGGCCCAGCTTGAACATTTTGTATCCTATATTTTAATTAGTCATTTCTTCCAGAAGTGGTGATTGATTTAAAGACTGTAATTTGAGCTTTAGAGGAATACAGTAAAACTCTTTTATCTTTTATTTTAGATTTTATGAAGACTGAATATGGAATAATGAATAAGAAGAAATCATGAGTTTGTTGAAATTTAAAAATAGTTTTTAAAATATTTATTTGATGTTATTGTACAGCTTTTATATTTTGCTGCATATCTTAATACTTTAAATAAACTTCATTTATCTGTTATTCTTCAAATAATAATGATCATTTCAAAATATTTATATCTAAAATTAACTGTATTGATTGCATTTTACAATTTTGAAAATCTTTTGCCTTTATATTATAGTCTTTTTTTTTTTAAGGAGGTACCAAGGATTGTACCCAGAACTGTGTAAATGGGAAGCAGTCACTCAAACACTGAGATACCTCTGCTCCCCAATGAGAGTTGGTTTTTCATTTGCTTGTTTTGTTTTCAGAAGGTCCTGGGAATGTAATCCAGGACCTCATACAAGATAAGCAGACACTCAACAAACTTGAATTACATCCACTACCCTTGATTACATTCTTATAAAAATTAAAAGTAAATGAAAACCTCGTTTAAAAGTAATTTAAAGTAATTATCTTCTCTCTATGGCTAACAATACAGTTTGCTCCATTTGTTTCTGTTTGTTTTCAGTTTTGAAAAGCTCCATCCATTCATACTTTTAAAACATCTTTATTAAAATATTATTTACATAAAGCAAACTACATACATTCAAAGTTTATAATTGGATAAGTTTTCCCATATGTATAATCCATGAAATTATAACTATGTATGTCCATTATAATCCTTTTTACCTCTTATCTCCCATTCTATGCAACTCTTTATCTGTTTTCTATCACTATAACTTTGTTTGCATTTCCTAGCACATTTTTAAGTGTAATTATAAATGTATTTTTTTAAATCTGGCTTCTTTTACTCTGCATTTTTATTGTGATGTCATCAGTGTGAATGTATATATCAATGGTTCACTAATTTATATTGTTGAGTAGTATTCTATTGTATGTATATATCACATTTATTTATCCATTGACTTGTTCATTGATACTTGAGCTGCTTCTAACTTTTTGGATATTTTCCATGGAGTTGTTATGAATATTCATTTATAAGTTTGAGTCTAGATATATGCTTTGATTTCTCATGTATAAATATATACCCAGTAGATATCCTCCTATGATATATATGGATTATATGATAGGTATATTTTTAAATGTTTACTAAACTGCAGAGTTTCACTATTTTATATTTAAACAGGCTATATGAGAGTTCCAATTCCTCTATATTCTCACCAACACTGGTATGTTCTAACATTTTATTTTAGTCATTATAATACAAATGGATTGATAATTCAGTGAAATTTTAATTTGCCTTTCCCTAAGGACAAATGTTGTTGAATTTCTTTTCATATGCTTATTTGTAAACCATTTCTTTTTAGTGAAGTGTTTATTCAAGAATTCGCTCATTTTTTGTTAGGTTGTTTATATTCTTATTATTAAATTTTGAGAACTCTTTATATATTTAAACCACAACTACTTTAGTATATATATATTACCTGTAAATATATTCTTTAATTTGTGATTGTCTTCATTTTGATAACAGTGGCTTTCAGAAAAGCTGAAGATTTGAAAGGCTTCATTCCAGCAGGACCCAGGGAGGAAATCCTCATGATCCTGGGAATATTCTGGAACTTCCATCTTTGCTCGACTACTGCTTTTCTGGTTGTGATTGAAATCCAGAAACAGATAGTTGCCAGCTAAGCTATTGACTACGCAGCCGCTCGACTTAGTGAACTTGAAAGATGTAGCTGTAGACTTCACTGAAGCTGAGTGGGCCCTGCTGGACACGTCCCACAGAAAATTGTACAGATAAGTAATGCTGGAGATTTATTTTTCATGGTTATTTAAATTTGTATGTTATAAAAATTAAACTTTTATTTCAGGAATTTAATAACTTGATATTTTAACATTTGAAGGCTATATGGATATGAACAATATTGAAGAAATAGGTATTAGCTCATCCGACATTGTAATATCTTAAAAAATACATGATGTTCTTTTATGAGGAAGTTAAGCATCATTTAACTAAAATAGAAATTGCTGTTGTTTCAAAAATAATGAATGTTTTAACAATATCATCCTATATTTCTTATATACATTTTAATTTTTTAAAAGATGCTTAGATTATATAAGTGTTACATAAAAAATATAGGAGATTCCCATATGCCCTGCTCCCTACTCCTCCCACACTTTCCCACATTAAAAACGCCCTTCATTAGTATTGTACATTTGTTACAATTGATGAGCACATTTTGGAGCATTGCCACTAAGTGTGGATTATAATTTACATTGTAGTTTACACTCTCTCCCACACAATTTTGTAACTTATGACAAGATACATAATGGCCTGTATCTGTCATTGCAATGTCATTCAGGACAATTCCCAAGTCCTGAGAATGCCCTCATATTACACCTATTTTCTTTCTCCTTCTCCTCAGAATCTCCAGTG